>CAUYPK010076937.1:0-26022 GCA_963574355.1 Loris lydekkerianus
CTAATGCTATAATTGGGTAAATGAGATGAAAGCTATGCTGATTAGTATGATGTAAGCACTCCAACTTGTACAAATAATCAACACACTGAAATGGGCATAAATGTATTTATGATCTATGTACAAAAGACTTAATAAAAAAAAGTCAAAAAAAAAAAGAAACCCCCCCCTCCCATCAAGAAGGGGGCTGATCCTCCCAGGAGAAGCTGTAAATGAGAAATGGCAGATACTAGGACAGGACACAGTGAGAAATGTAATTAAAAACAGGAGATAATTTCTAAGTCTTCATTTAAAAGAAATGTTTATTTTACATATGCAGAATGACCACTCTTCCATAAATCTAAAACAGAGGTGTTGTTGACCTGTGAAGACCCTCTTCATTGTGTCAGGTAGACTGTCCTAAGAGTTGACTCCCCAGTTTCCCACTCAAAAATACCTCCCACATGTGCACACACACTCACGGAAAATTCCCAGTTATCCATGCTAAAGCCCTGTTTTTGTTTTCTCCTCTATAAAGTTAACCAGGGACCACTATAGCATTAAAATTAAAACTACAATATTGAAGAGAAAGGCCAAAATAAACATAAAGAGGAAGTGATCTTAGAAGAGTAATTCCTGGGATAAGAAAGAAACCTTAAAATAATCTCTAATTAGGGGTCAGATAGCAGAAAACAAAAACTTTTGGAAAATTAATGGTGAGGCTGTCAAAATAACAAAAGCAATGTAAAAGAAGGGATATGTGAAAAAGGCGAGAGATAAGAAAAAACATGAAATAAAAGCCCAACTCACATGAATCCAGAAAGAGAGAACCCAATATGGAGAGGAATAAATGTTGGGAAAATAATAGGATACAAATTATCAGGGGGCAGAAGTCACACATTTAATACAATGATTGTAAAAAGAAAACACCAAGATACTAAAGCATTGCAAGATTTAAATTACCAAAGATAAAGAGAAGCTCCTAAAAGTTTCCAGAAAGCAATAACCAGGTTCTAGACAAAGGAGTAGAACAGAGAATGGTACCTGGTTTCCCATCAGCAATACTGGATGTTTGAAGAAAAGAGAGCAGTGCCTTCAATGTTCTCAAAGGGAATTATTCGGGGACTACAATTTCATATACAGGCAAAGCATCATTCAATTATAAAGGCAGTACATATAAGAAATCTTAGATTTTGGAAAACTTGGAACATTTACCACTCACATATCCTCCTTAGCAAAACAAAGTCTATCAATAAAGAAGAAATGAGATTCAGAATAGAAAGTTAAGAGAAGTCCAGGATAAACAGCCCTCTTTGAAAGCTTAAAGAGAAACTTGAGCAGAAGAATAGAGTTGTAGGAATGGGAATTCCAGGAGTGAAAACCAAATAAACTAGAAGAAAACAGCAACAACCAAAAGAGAACCTGTTCAAATGTAGAGTTCCATTCCGCACATAAAATAAAAACTTGATAGGATAAAGGAATTTGGTGAAATGTAGAACCTGTCTGCACTTAATGCTGGGAACATTCTCCATCAAGTCAAACAGTGCTCAAGATTCCTAACCCATAGAATAATATGAATAATATGAATAATATGAAGTATAATCTAATAAACCTATGGTGAATAATAACTGTGTTATTTTAAGTTGCAGACCTGACCCATGGAGGAAACAAAATAATAATTTGTGGTGGAAGGACAGGTGTGCCGAGATAAAACTTATTTTTATCTGTCATAACAGTGTATAGGAGCTGTGAAAAGTTGGCTAGCCCCAAATATAAATGTTCCATAGTGCTTTCTGTCTTGTGAATAGACCTGATGTTAGAACAACAGGTGAAGACTGTTGCTTTTTGTTTTACACCTGTCTATTTCAGCTTTGATACACAGTTACATAGACAGCTAAACTATGTACAGATTTATGCACAGTAACATATTCATCTTTTAACTATATTCTAATACATGATTAAAAACGATTATATGATTGTTTGCCATTTATTGATAGCTTTATAATGTTATTCATTTACGCTGAACCATGAAGACCGTTCTTCAAATGTTTTCCATATTTGTTACTATATAAATTATACATGTCTTTTGTGTATTTATCAATTTAATTAGAAGTATTTTCTTACCATTTTTAATCTATTGATTGACACTTTGATATACTTTTCTTATTTTATTCCTTGCCATGAAGATGGATTTTTATTTTCACAGTCACTTTAATCTGTTATTCTCTTCTCTTGCAATCCTTTTGTTGTAGCTAAGCTCATAAAGTGCTTTGATAAATATTCACTTATATTTTCATCAACTATTTAGATGGCTGAACATTTTATCATTTCTTTCTTTTTCCCTCAGAATTCATTTTGATATATGACAAGAGTGAGGGATCTACATTGATTTCTTTCTTCTCACAGCTAGCCGTCTCAACATGATTTACTGAATAATCTTTTGTTTCACCATTAACCTGCAAAGAGTGTGGTCTCTAGAGTGGAAATGCCCACGTTCTTATCACAGACCCACGGCTTATTTGCAATTCACTCACACCTCTTTGCACAGCCTCCCTAAGATTCAGTGGCATCATTTACAGACTGGGATTATAATAGTTCCTGTATCATTGAGTTGTTCAGGGTATTAAATGAGATAATCCATCCAAATTGCCCAGCACAGTGCCTGAAGTATAATAATAAAAGAATTACTACTAATAATGAATAATAATAATAATAATAATAAAAGAATTGCTAATTATTGCTGATCACAAATCATTATCAGCAACACCATCTTATTAACCATAGATATAAAATCTTTTGGAGGCTATCAGTTTCATACAAAGCCAGTATGAAAATTATATTTTGTTCCTACAATATATATGTACTTATTAATTCAATAACATCGAGTGTATTACATTGCCCAGTCTCTACATTTTTAGTTGACTTTACATAAATGTGCTCTTGTTTTTGTAAATGTCTAAAGGTTTTATCGTCTTGATTCTGTGCAGGTCACAGCATGTAAAGGGCAGCAGTGAATACTGAAAGACGTCAAAGGCAAACGGCCCCGAGGCTGGACGGTCTAGGCCTCAATTCCTGATCCCCCACCTGCTCGCTGTGCTACCTAAGGTAGATTTTATCATCTTTCTCTGTGCTTCAGTTTCCTCATTTGTAAAATAGGGCAAGTAATAATCAGGATAAGTTCATAGCCTCTGTGTGAGGATTAAATGAGTTAATATATGTAATCATGTTCAACACATAGTAAATGGAATTAGCTTTATTAACAACATAAACTTTACTGCTGACACATCTTCAAAATAAAGGGAAATATTCCTTTTTTTGCAATAGGAAGTGGTGAATTCTATACATATTTCTGATTTCAACAGGTATTTTTGAGGTCCTGCTGTATGCTGAGCATTGTTCTAAGTCCCAGAGATGCAGCAGTGAATAGAATGGACAAAAGTCCTGCTTGTGGAGTTCATGTTCTAGTGAAAGAAGACAGACAAAACCCAAACCTAACAGTAAACATATGTGGCATGCTACGTAAGTACAAAGAACAAATGGAAATGGGGACAGGTGCAGGCCGTTCTATGGTGGTGAGGTTCAATTTAAAATGGATCCTGGAAAACTTCACTGAGAAAGTGATATTCCAGCAATGCAGATACCTGAGTGACACATCTCAGGATGTAAAAACAGCAAATGGGACTCTGAGGAAGCTCATACTTGACGGTTTCAAGGAACAGCTACAGCTGAGTAGGTGAAGGGCTGGGTAGTATGAGATAGATTCAGCAAGTAACAGGGGTCAGACTGATCACATCTTTGTAGGCCACAGCAAAGACTTTGACTTTTATGATGGAAGTAATGGGGAGGGTAATAGGGAAGACTCTGAGCAGAAAGTGACCTGATTCTCTTCGTTTTAACAGAATCCCTCTGGTTGCTGTATTGAGAATAAAATGTAGAGAAGTCAGCTGTAGAATATCTGTGACTTAAGTTCTAATATTACAATGTTCTCTCTTTCAGCTTATCTTCACCAAGTATGTTTCCTCTTTCTTTTAACTTTCTGTGTCATTTTGTTGGAGGTGCACCTCTTCTTATATATAGTATGGGACTGGATTGCATTTTCTCAGCTGGCTGAGAATCCTTGTGTTCCAACAGCACGGGAACACACACCCAATCTTTACTTCTTTGTCCTGTCTCGCATTGTAAGGTTTTCATAATTCATCCAAACTAATGCCCTGGATCCCATCTCTTGGCCCCGTGGGACCCCTTCATTTTCCTGTCTTCAACCTTGTCTTCTCCATTGCTCTGTTCCTCTTGGCATAGAACCACAAAATCATGTAAAATAATTAAGACTTTTCTTCCAATAAAAGTGATTTAAACCTATTTCTTCTCTCGTTTCTTCTTTCTCTGTCCTCTTTAAAATTAAACTACTTTTCCAGTAACCTAAACTCACACCCTCTCCAACTTCTCATACTTCGTTTCTCATCATCTTGAGATCTGACTCCCATCTCTCCACAATTGTATTTCCAAACATTATTGATCCCTTACACGGTGCCAATTCCACTTAGGCAGATGCTTTTAGCCCTCTCCTTCTGTGCAATTATGACCACCCCTCTCTCTCTCTATATATATTTTTTGACTTAGTGACAATTTTCTGGCCATCTTTTTGCTTGCATCACCACTTACCACATTCTTGGCTAAATGTGGATGTTACATAGGCTCCATTCTCTCTCTTCTACATTTCTTACTCCAGTAGTCTCCATGAGAGATGTTAAGAGCAGCTCCAAATAACCTTTCTGAAAAGGTTTTCTTGAGATGGTTTATAGCATAAAGATTTTTAAATAAATGATATTCAGGCATACTACATTAACATAGTATTTGCATTATAAAATATGCTAAATAGAAATTAAAATGAGTAAGATAAAAATACAAATATAATTTTATTTTGTATCCAAGTACATTATCTTGCACCATAAACTGACTCTAAAATCATAACTGTTACCTCAGACACCTTTTAAAATAACACAATCTATACGTGTGTCCTCTGAACTACGACATGTGCCCACTTCAATGTCATATCAAAGCTTCGAACTTAAAATACACAGATCAGACGTAATCATGCTTTCCACAAAAATTATTTTTGTCCTGTATTTTTTGTTTCAGTTAATAGGACCACCATCCACACACGGGTTAATCTAAAATTGGTCCTAGCCTACCGTGTCCCTAAATCGTTGTCAAATCTTCATTCTGATTCCTGAACATCATGACTTGAGTTCATTTCATCATGTCTGTTCCCACTGATGTGCTTTACTGCAGGCCATCATCTCTCTCAGGTTGCTGGTAACTGTTATCCAACCTGATTTTCTTGCTTCTTTTATTGCTCCTACAATAAACTCTCCATACCCTTCCTAGATCTTTCAAAATTAAAAATTGCCACTTATGTATTGATGGGCAGTTGGGTTGATTCCATGTACTGGCGATTGTGACTTGAGCTGTAATAAATATTCTAGTGGAAATGTGCTTATGGTAAAATGATTTTTTTTTTCTTCCTTCTAGATATGTCTAGTAATGCGATTGTGGGATCTAATGGAAGGTTTACTTCTAGTCCTTCAAGGATTTTCCATACTACTTTCCAAAGAGGCTGTATTAGTTTGCAATCCCAGCAGCAGTGTACAAGTATTCCCTTCTCTCTGCAGCTTTGGGGATCTGTAATGTGGGCTGTTCTCACTGGAGTTAGGTGGTACATCAGGGTGGTTTTTGATTTACATTTCTCTGATGATTAGGGATGATGAACATTTTTTTCATGTGTTTATTAGTAAAAATGTATATGTTGTAGAATGGCTAAATCAAGTTAACATGTATTACCTTGCAAACTTATTATTTGAGGTGAGAACATTTAAAATTTGCTCTCAGTAATTTTCAAGTATACAAGACTTTGTTTTAGGTACAGTCACTGTGTTGTGCAATAAATCGCTTGATCTCATAAAAAAATTAAATTGCCAAAATTGCTTCTTATGTTCAAGATAGATTTAAAACCCATTTGTTTAGCACACTGTGGTCTTTCCAACTTTTCTGACTCTGTCAACAGCTACTCCCAGGTATACTCTATACTCCATGCTGATCTTAGAATTTGTCCAGATATCTAGCTATATTATCTCCTTTAGTTTTGTTCTATATGCAAATAGATTATGTGTATATTTTTAATGATATTTGCATTTTTTGTATCTGATACATTATGTCATGTATTCATCAATTATACAAAATTTTCATATGGATATTATCCCTCATAGAAATGTATCTCAAAAAAAATCAACAAAAGTATAGCATTTGTTCAATATAGCACTCTCAAAACTTAATATCTTATTTTTCTACTTTTAATGGCCTCTTTTCATAACTAAAATAACATGAAAATTAAAGCATTTGTTTATATTCTGTTATGAGGCAGGGACATCAACTAAGCATTACACAACTAAAGAATTCAGACACATAAACATCACTTTCGTAAAATTCCTACACTGTTTTTGTATTTTTTCTTAAAGTGAATTATTAGAGAAAAGGCATGATATAATTATTTTAAAATGCTATAGTCTCAAATATTGAATAAACAAATATACTTAAAAATACATAACTATGGTCCATCCTATTTTATTCTTGTTTCTAAGTTTCTTCTAGCACTGATATAATATTCAGAAATGGGTGTAAATGAATCTTTTTGAGTCACTGTCTAAATGTTAAGCTTCCTATGTGCAGAGCAAGACCTGACAGAGACTGGCTAGTGGGAGTATTACACTGAACAAACAACTCAGAATAAATATGTTTTTCAAGTCAAATGGAATACTCATCACGATAGAACACAAGAAAATGTTCTTTGGAAAACCCGTAGACCCCGGTGTGCCCCCAGATCCCAGCTTCAAACTAGTTCAGTCTTACTGGATTAAAATAAGCTGCCTTTATCTATATTTACTGCCTGGAGGAAGCGAAAGTATATTGTCTCTGATGGATGATAATCGCATAATAAGCCTCAAACACGTATATCAATATTTTTAATATAAGCTATTCATATATAAATTACTAGGCATGGTAAGAGAAGTACCACTTGAATAGACAGGAGGGAATCAGAATGAATGACAGAAAAAGAGATGATGGAGAAAACGAAAAGAAAAATAACACATAACGGAAAAGGCATCCAACATCATTTGTTGAAGAGACTACCCTTTCCCCTGTGTATCAATTGTCTGTCAACTCAGGACTTATTTCAGGGTTCTCTACTCGGTTCCATTGTCCTATGTGACGTGCATGCCAGCACCCCATGTCTTGCTTACTTCATATAATTTTAAATCAGGAAGAGTGTTGCCTCCAATTTTGTTCTTTTTGTTCAAGATTTCTTTTTGCTATTCATATTCTTTCTTCTGTGGTTCCATAAGCATTTTCTTCTTCTGTGAAAAATACCATGGAGTTTTGATAGGTATTGCATTGAATATGAAGATCACGTTGAGTAGCATGAACATAACTACAAAATTAATTCTCCCAATCCATTAGCATGGAATATGTTTAATTCACTCGTCTCTCTTCAACTTTTCATTAATATTTTATCATTCTCAGCATATTCAGATATTTGGCTCAGTTTGTCCTTGAGTATTTTACTCTTTTTTGGTGCTGTTGTGAATGGGATTCTTAATTTGTTTTTGGGTAGTTTATTGTTTTTTTGATAGTTTATTATTATTGTATAGGAAAGCAATTGATTTTTGCATTTTAATATTGTGTCCTGCAACTTTACTGAACTCATTTATTAGTCCGAAGAGTTTTTGATGAAATCTTTAGGGATTTCTGTATTACAAAATCATGTCATCTGTAAATAGAGACAATTTTACTTCTTCTTTCCCTATTTGTATGCATTTTATTCCTTTCTGTTGGCTAACAGACAGGAAAGGGCTTTTAGTACATATATGCTGAATAGAAATGGCAGGAGTGGTCATCTTTGTCTTACTTTTGACCTTACAGGAAAAGCTTTCAACTTTTCACCATTGAGTACGATGTTTGTTAGGGCTTGTCGTATGTACCCTACATTGTATTGAGGTACATTTCTTCTATATCTAATTCTTTGTGAGTTATTATCATGAAGGGATGTTGAATATTGTCAAATCCTTTTTCTGCATAAATTGAAATGATAGCATGACTTTTTCCGTTTATTCTATTAATGTGGTATATCACATTCTTGATTTTCCTGTACTGAAATATTTTTATATCTCAGTGATAAGTCATACTTGACCATGATACATAGTCCTCTTACTATGCTGTTGAATCTATATTGTGGGCATTTAGTGAAGAATTTTTATATCGATGTTCATAAAGGACAATGGCCTGAAATTTTCTTTGTTGTGGTTGTGGTCTTATCTGACTTTGCTACCAAGGTAATGGTGGTTTCATAAAATGAGTTTGAAAAGTTTCCTTACTCTTCAACTATCTGGAATAATTTCAGAAAGATTGGCATTTATTTTTGCAATGTTTGGTGGAATTCACAAATGAAACTATTTTGTCTTGGGGTTTCCTTTTTGGAAAGTGTTTGCTGATTTTGTCTCCTTATTTGAAAATAATCTGTTCAAATTTTCTCTTCTTTCATGATTCAGTCTTAGTAGGTTGTACATTTCTAGACATTTATCCATTTATTCTAGGTTATCCAATTGGTTAGCAAATAACTGTTCATAACACTACTTTTTAATTCTTTGTGTTTTTGTGGTATCAACTGTAATGTCTCTTCTTTCATTTTTATTTTATTTGAATCTTCTCTTTTTTCTCTCTTAGTGTAGCTAAATATTTGTCGACTTAGTTTATCTTTTTAAAAAAAATCACTTTCAGTAATCTTGCTTTTCAAATGGTCCTCATCTCATTAATTTCTGCTCTTATTTTTGTTATTTTCTTTTTCCCACTAACTTTGAGCTTGGTTTGTTCTTCTTTTTCTAGTTCCTTGTATAAAATTAAGTTGTTCATTTGAAATATTTTTTTCCTTCATAGCAGCATTTATTATGATAAACTTCTCTCTTAGAACTATTTTTCCTGCATTTTATCTGTTCTTATATGTTGTTTCCATTTTGGGGGTTGAAAGTTATAATTTGATTTCGTGAATTCTTCCTTTGATCCATTGATTGTTCAGATTGTGTCATTTAATTTTTAGATATTTGTAAATTTTTCAATTTTCCTACTGTTCTTGACTTCTATTTTTATACCATTATGGTTGGAAAAGTAGCTTCGTATAATTTCACTCTTCTTAAATTTGTTACACTTGTTTTATGACCTAACACATGATCTATCCTGGAGAATGTTCTGTGTGCACATGAGTAGAAAGTGTATTCTGCTGCTGATGGCAAATATAGTTATCCCTGTTATTTTTTGGTTTCCATTCATATAGAGAATCTCTTGTTTCCATCTATTCACTGTCCATCTATCCATGTCCTTTTGGCTGGTCTCTCTCTCTCTCTCTCTTCTTCTAAAACCCTCATAATGAGAATGTTGTCATTATTAACAGTGTCCTAATGAGTCCCACATAGCTTTTCATTGTTCATTTTCCTTTATCCTCTTCTGAATGAACAACTTCAAATGACCTATTTTTGAGATCACACTTGATCTTATTAAAAGACCAATAAGCAATTCACATATTCTTTCTTTTGCTTGATCAAGTTTGCTGTTGGTGCTCTGTATTGCATTTTTCATTTTATTCACTGTATTCTTCAGCTCCAAAATTTGTTTCAGTCTTTTTTTTTTTTTTTTACAATTTCTATTTCTTTACTGAACTTCTTGATTTGTTGTATTTTGTTTTTCTGACTTCACTGAATTTTATGCCAGTGTAAAATAGCTTGACAAAGCTCATTGAGCATCTTAAAAAGATTTATTTTGAATTCCTTGCCACAACTCACACATCTCCATTTCTTTGAAGTTGATTATAGGAATATTACTGTGTTTATGTGGTAGCGACAGGTTTCCTTGATTTTCAGGTTCCTTGAAGTCTTGAATTGTTGTCTTCACATTTGAAAAAGCTTTTCATTGATCATTTTCCTTTAGCAGTCCCTTCCTGTCTTTCCCGCTGGCTTTGGGAGAGAAATACTTTCACTAGTCAGCTCAGCCAGAGATTCTGAGGTTCTCTTAGGACTTTCCGATGGATTTGCCTACTTTACACCCTACATACCCCTTGCTCCCACAGGTAGGGTTCTTTGGATGATATGCCTTCTTCCATCTCTCAAAGCTAGCCTGGGTACTGAGAACCTCCCATTTCCCCCCCTCTATGGTGGTGCTCTTAAATGCTCAACTTTGTGTGCCTTCTAATCCCACAGAATTGAACAAACTCTCTGTGCAAGATCCTTATACTTGTTACCTGCAGGAGAATGTTTGGGGATCCATTTGGGATGCCTATGGGTCCCAGGGGGACTTCAGGTAAAGTGTCCCAAGTGGCTAATGGGCAGATTTCCTGATGGAGTCCATGAAATGGTTAAAAGGGCCCACAAATTCTTCCCTGGGCTCAGCTTCACTCAATCACTCAGCTGTGCTGATTACCTCAGAAATCTGTGTGAGGCAAGAAAGAAACAGGCTACTGGGCAGCACCTGTCCAGGTGGGGGAAGCGTGAGATCACATACTATGCTCTCAGTTTTCCTTGCGGGATAAATTGTGGGTTCAGAGGTCTTTCTTGGCACTGAGCTGTGCTATGTTGGGGAAAGTATACTGCAAGTGAAGTGAAACTGTTCTTCCTACCCTTTTAATGTGTGTATTCTTGAATTTCTAGCTTAATGGTGTACTGGAACTTCTCTAGTGAACACATAAACTGCAACCAAGATACTTTCATTTGTGGGTTGTTGTTAAAATCGATACTTGTACAGCAGATGACAGCAGATCACTCCTATTCTCATAATTCTTTAATATCACTCATTTAACCAGTTTCTTTATCCTTTGTTAATTTCTACTAGCATGTTTTTGACATATGTTTGCCTTCACATTAGTCAAAAGCTTTTTTGTTATTATTGTTTTCTTCTCTATTGAACTTCAACTCCTTGAAAGGTGGGTCTTGTTACTTTCCTTTTCATTCTATATAGCAAACATCATATGTCTTAGAAATAACCAATGCTCAATAAATTTCTGTTGTATAACTTGCTTTCTTTGCATTTTACAATTATACAATCAATACATCCATCCATGTCTCAGTTGTCACTAAGCATAACATACTGTGATTTAGAATCAGCTAAAAATTTCAAGCAAAAGAAAAACACTGCTTTTTATAAAACAATATGAGTTTGCTAAGTTGTCAGACTTTATATAGCTGTTTCATATAAAGTATCCCATGGTGTGTGTGTGTGGTATGTGTGTGTGTGTGTATGTGTGTGTGTGTTGGGACAATGAAGTTTACAAACTAACCCTAGAAAACAGTACTACAAATCTAATGGCTGAATAACACTATGGTCACCTTTCAGGTACTCCCCTGGGAAGCTATGCACCAACACCAGCACCTAGTCTACCCTTCTATCCTTCAAGGTAATTTTGGGAACTCTTTTTTCGGAATGGCCATGAGAACCACCATTGTATGAAGTCTGACAATGAAGTTCATGTACTCATCCTAGAAAAAATGTTATATGCCTCATTGTTGAGCACCACTACAGTCTCCAGATGGTAAGAGGAGTACTTCAAAGATGACTACAGTGATATTCAGCAATGAAATATATAGCACTTTCTCTAGGATGACTTTCCAAGCTTCATTGTCCAACCTTACATACATATATATGTGTTTATCTTTCACAGAATCAAGGAGTCTGCCAAGCAGAGATAATTCATCTCAGATAACAGCAACGATTTATGAAGTAATATAATTACTTGTATATTCAAGCATATAATTAATTCTGTGTCTTCATTAGGTCAGAGTTATATTCTCAACAGTGTCTTACCCTGCAACACTTACAACTAATGGGCATGCAAAGAAATTGTCTTATTATGCTTTGTACATTTCAAATTTGAAACAATTTATACTATAAAAAAGTTTTATGTCATTGCTACTACCTGTACAAATAAACACATAAATGTCCTTCTTTGTTATGCACATAAAATTTTTCATAATATTATTATTTAAGAAGATATCACAACAGCTCAGCAAGCCCTGTCCACAATCTTCCATAACCTTTCAATGTACTATAACATCAAATAAACAGCCAATCAACCAAATTAGCCCCACCTCTCCTAACTCTTCCTAAGAATGTTTTCTAAGTTTCCTCTGCAACATTCTACCTTGTGCAGCAAATACATATAAACTCAATTTTGTTGACTGAAGATGTGTTGAGGATAGTTTTATCTGATTAGTGTTATAATGTAGGTTTTTATTATATTGCATAATTTATTGTAATAAATATATAAATTATTTACCTTGGTATTTTAGAGCCAATAGAGATTAGAAAGAGATTGGCCAAATAAATATTTCACTTATTTTTTACTATACTTGTTATTAGAATAATCATGGATGTACTCTGATGTCAAGGGTTTGCTCTATAGTAAGGAGAAATGTCCTTACTGGTTGCTTTAGAAATCAAAGTATATCCTAATCCAGGTCTGTAATTTAAATATTTAAAAAAAATCAAGTCCAACTCCATTATTTTGAAGATAGGTAAACTGATTCAGAGGGCTCATGAATTTTCCAAGGTCTCACACTGAGTTTTTTTGAGGCAAATGGAGGCATGTATATATTCTACCTCTTAACCTAAGATTTCACTGGTACCAGAATCTCCACGAATGCTGTGATAATATCAAATACACACAAGCACATGTGCATACCACATCACATGGCCATACACTGTGCAAGAATATTGGGAAAATCCAAAGCTAGTGAAACAGTTGAGGAAAAAAACACATATAAAATGCTCCTCAAGCTGTCAGAAAAAACATGCATACTATTTCATGGAGAGAGACATGGCACAGAGGCTGAGAACTACTCCATCACCAGCAGTTGTTATGATCCTGGACAAGCTTTCTGACTTTGCCGTGCCTCAGTTTTCTTGCCTGTAATATAGGCATTAAATAGTACCCCCCACATACGTGTGTGTTGTGAGAGTTAAATTAATTAACATTTGTGATGTACTTTGAATAGTTCTTGGCATATATTAAGTGCTATAAATGTTGGTTAAGAAAATGAAACATAGGGGGTTTAAAAACGAGCATTTCCCAATGAACCCATGCTATCTCTCCTTGTATACGATAGCATATCATTTCAGGAATAAACAGGAAAGAAAGAAGGTGGAAAAAGAGAAGTGACGTTACTCTTCTTGGTTATAGCAGAAGACAGAATTAGAGACAATAGCCCATACTGTAGTGGCAAGGGTTAGCATTTGACCTGGAGAAGAATGTTATGACAGTGCAAACTGCCAAACGCAGTGCAGATAATTACTAAGTTCTTCTTCCCAACAGAGTATTTTCTGTGCACTAATCAGAGCAGGTCATAATGAAGGGGTTATAGAAAATTAGAAAACTCTCAAGACTTCTTCTTTACTATTTTTAAACTCCAATATCACATCTTTAGACTTCTATCCTGATTCACCTGTTTACTGCTTCCATATATTGATATCCTGATTCACCTGTTTACTGCTTCCATATATATTCCAAAATACAATATATCTTTCCAACTTTAAGTCCTTAAGTGCTTTCAGAAATCCTAGATAAAAAATTTTTCAGCTGCATTTATGATTGTCGCTGATCTGCATAAACTAAAGGCAATAACTCTGGATGTTATTGTTGGGTTCCTAATGATTAAAATATAGAAAGGGGCTTCAAATAGCAATAATATAACATGAACCCTATGGCTATTCACCTTAGAGTAAATGTCCTTACTTTGAGAAAAATAGCATGAATGGAAGCCTAAAAAGTAAAATGGAAAGGAAAACAAGAAGGCATACTTAGAGAAAATAGACATACAGATAATAATGAGCAAACAAAATGACTACACAAATTACTATCTTGTGTTATTTTACTAAAGTTCCTACAAAACTAAGTTGTCACATTAGATCACCTATAACGTGAACATTTCTGGCTGTACACAGTTGAAAGATTTCTAGAATATAAAATGTATTTTTGATTAATGAGGGCAAAAGTGTAAAATATTGTTAATAAATTTATTCATAAATATAAGAAAAGTCTTTACTACCCATATTTCACTGTCTTCAATGTTGTGTCTCCTGACATTTCATGAAGACAGGAAACACATCCTCTACAGTTACCATCTCAAACTCTTACTCTACTCAGCAAGGAGTTAAGAAACTTTAAACTTATTGTTTATCCTCTGACAGTGTATCTAAACTACTTTTCTAAAATTCAAGGCCATTGATACACTGGCAAGAAGCAATCCTGAATTATAAACCTTTGTAGAAATGAATATGGCCCAACCCCAGTAAGAGTAGCCCACATAACAAAATCCCAAAACCAGAGATGTTGGCGTGGATGTGGAGGAAAGGGCACACTTCTACACTGCTGGTGGGAATGCCCACTAATACGTCCCTTCTTGAAGGATGTTTGGAAAATACTTAGAGACCTAAAAATAGACCTGTCTTTCGATGCTATAATTCCTCTTCTAGGTTTATACCCAGAAGACCAAAAGTCACAATATAACAAGGACATCTGTAGCAGAATGTTTATTGCAGGCCAATTCATAATTGCTAAGTCATGGAAGACGCCCAAGTGCCCATCGACCCACGAATGGACTCGCAAATTGTGGTACATGTATAACCATGGAATACTATGCAACCTTAAAGAAAGATGTAGACTTTACCTCTTTCATGTTTACATGGATGGAGCTGGAACATATTCTCCTTAGCAAAGTATCCCAGGAATGGAAGAAAAAGTATCCAATGTACTCAGCCCTACTATGACTAAACTATAGCTTTCACATGAAGGCTATAACCCAACTATACCACAAGACTAGGAGGAAAGGACCAAGGAAGGGGAAGGGAGGGGGGAGGTTTGGGTGGAGGGAGGGTAATGGGTGGGGCCACATATATGGTGCATCTTAGAATGGGTAGAGGTGATTGCACTAATGTACACAGCTATGATTTAACAATAAATTAATTAATTAATTAAATTAAATTTTTAAAAAAGTGCAGAGCAAAGAAAAAAAAGAAAATGAAAAAATAAGTTCTATAATATCTTTTTTCAGAGTTCTCAAAACATCCTCCTACCAAAGGTTCACCTAAGGCCAATGGGACAGTATTCCAGCTGCATGATTCATCTACCCACTCCGTAGGCCAGGCATCTAGGAATTCCCAGAAAAAGAAGCAGACTGTTAAAAAAGTAGGGATCAAGCCCAGGGAGCTTTCCCAACATGAAATGTTAAAATACTTCCCAAATTTTTATATTATGCTAATGCAAAGATGGGGAAATTACTCTATTCTAGATAATCCATTCATTACCAATGTCATTCTAATATGCATTCTGCTGATTAACTAATTTCATCAATAAAACTCATTTCTGTTATAGATTATACAAAGCCTCTGGTGCAGATGTCTTACAGACAGCTAAATTACTCAATGTAGCATCTCTGTAATGTGGTGTTTCTGGTACGTGATAGTTGACTATGGACTGTGAATTATTGATTTAGAAACCAAAAAGCCCTAGAACAGATTACACAATATAATACATTGTGAAGAATTCTAAAATTAATTGCATACATTAAAATATATATACAATTTTATTCAAAGACCTAATAAAATTATACATATATATGTAAACACTATGATTTGAGATATATTAAAATATATAAGTATAAATTATTATTAGAAAAAAATGCACATTAAAATTGTTAGATTGTAAGTGATTTTATTTTCTTCCTGATATATTTTCTTGTCTAGAAATTCCTTAGTAAATAAATGCTATGAAATGAATAGAGAAACAATTAAATATATTACTTAAAACTGAAAATACATGGATTAGGAGAAGAGGGTCTCATAACCAGTACTCCAGGTAACTGGAAACTTCCACCTTGATCCTTCAGTTGTGTTAAGAGTCCACTAAGTCAAGGTCATTGCACTGAGTTGACTTCAGTTTATAAATAAATGACTTTCAATCTTTCATTTCTTTCTCTTTTTATTCTGTCCTTGTTTGTTTCTGTTAAGGAGAACACTGTTGCTGTAAGGGAAAACATAAATTAAAAATAAGAGGCTTAGTTTTCCCCATAGAAAATAAAGGAAGGAATTTCCCTGTTTGTTTCTGTTGATAGTGGTGGTGTTCTTAGAAAACTTGTAATTTTCTCCAGAAAACTTTTACTTTTAAGTGTTTTTCTGAAATGTATATAAATCTTCATAAAACTATGTTGTCAATTCCTCTTACTTGATGGCTAGTTACAGGATATAACAGGTTGCCTCTGCTGAGCTGTTATAAAAAGGTGAGATTTCTTTCTGCCTTAGCAATCTTTTAGCAGATTGCCTGTGATCTACCTCACGTTCTTGTCTAATGGATTTTCAACAATAAGATTGTCTCTCTTTTACTTCTGTGGAGATATTCTGTGTTGGGAGAAGGTTTGGGTTTTAATTATATTTTCTCAGTAACTTCTATCATTTATGAATAGCATTTCTTCTGAGAAACCACTAGCCACAGACATGTTTGTTCTCAAACCTGCTTTTTTTGGCTTACTTTTGAGTTTTGTTTTTATACCTATGTGTGTGTCTGGGTATTGATGCAATGGAAAAATACAAATTGTAAAATGTCGAAGAATAGAAAAAAAGGACATAAAAAGAGTTAAACTCTATCATCTCTACACTTCACACTCAGAAACTCCACTGCTCTGACATAACCAAGGCAACCAATTGGCACTTTCTTCATAGCCTTCTCCATTCATCTAGAATTGCAATCTGTGTAGTATTAGACTACTGATAATTTTATTATTTTATTTTAATTAATTAATTAATTATTATTATTTTTGAGACAGAGCCTCAAGCTCTCACCCAGGGTAGAGGGCTATGGCATCATAGCTTACAGAAACCTCCAACTCCTGGGCTTAAGGGATTCTATTATCTCAGCCTCCCAAGTAGCTGGGACTACAGGCACCCACCACAACCCCCACCTATTTTTTGGTTGTAGTTGTCATTGCTATTTGGTAGGCCCAAGCTGGATTTGAACCTGACGGTTCTGGTGTATGTGGCTAGCACCTTAGCTGCTTGAGCTATACATGCCGAGCTAGAATACTGATAATTTTAGAATGTCATGAGTGTAATAGTTTGATAAAGTAAATTTATAAGCCCTTCCTTCTCTATTCATAGGGCTTCTGATAGTGTAAAAGAAAAAATTACACCAAATAGGATTACACAGGAAGACTATTTAATATTACTGCAGTGGGAGAGAGGGACTGAATTAAACTCTGTGCAAACAGAAAACATGACATTTGTTAAGTACTGGGATAAGTTAATGGAAGCGTCTTGGAGAACATTAAGGAGACGTTAGTTTTTCAATGTGATTATGATACAGCATTCCCCAATTCAGGGCTTGGGAGATAGCCCTACTTTCTAACTTTAAGTGAGCCAAGAAATCAGTCTCATCACAGACCTCATTTCTAGGTACAAACCCTTCCAGGGCTGCGTTCTCTTGCTTCAGATCATGAATAAAGCAGCCAGGTGGTTCATTCTGGAGTAGAGAGTACACACCCTACTGCCTCACGTGGGCCAAAACCATCAAGGGCCACATTCCTGTGCTAATGTTAGGATTTTTTTTGCTTTCAGGCCCCTGACCAATTGTAACATGTCCAGGACACACATTCCCAAACCTCATTCCTGCCCCACAGCCTGCAGGACTGCAAGATAGGCAAAATAGAATATAAATTTCTGGACGGAAGGCTCAAATTGTCTTCCCACTTGCATTCCCCCCTCTACCATTGGAGATTCTGTTCCCCCTCTTTTCTTTATCTATTTCTTTTATTTTTCAATAAAGTTGATCTTTTTACTTACTTGCATGGTCTGTGGTTTTAGTCTTCAAACCTTGAGATCAAGGACCTAACACAGAGAAATTCTAGCTACAGTCAGACAATGTGTGTTTGCTAATTGGCACTTAAAAGTTAGGCTTCTACCTTCTCACAGAGACTTATACAGCAACTCCTTACCTTTCTTGATGATTGCAATCTAAGGGAATGGCTGCTAGTTTCTGGAGAAAGATAGTTTTGTGTTTTAAAACTGGCAAGAAATTAGGAAGTTAGAAGAAGATTTATATCTGAAAGGGGTGTAAAGCAAAATTGTAAAATTTCAGGTTTTCTAAAATAAACGTTCTATACAAAGAGGTCAAGGGCCAATAGTAGGGAAGACACATGTCTAACATTTAGTGAAGGTGAGGGAAATAAGAGGACTATCTTGGCCTATAGCTTGTCAATGGAAAAGAAGCCATATTCTGAAAAATAATTTAAGGAGGATTATTCTGAGCCAAATTTGACGACCACCACCCAGAGACACACCCAAGAAGCCTTGAGCAAGTGGACTAGCTATAATGGGGTTATAATTTGATTTTATACATTTCAGGGAGACAGGAAGTACAGGTAAAGTCATAAATGTATATGTGGAAGGCATACACGGCTTAGGCCAGAAAAGGTGGGACATCTTAAAGCCGGAGGCTTACAGATGTTAGGGGGATTTAAAGATTGTTTAGTTGACAGTTGGGTAAAAGAGTTAGGGTTTGTCTAAAAGACCAGGAGTTAGTGGAAAGGAATGCTTGCGTTAAGTGAAAGCAGTATGTTAATCAGAGACAAATTACCAGATATATGCCCAGATTCAAGTGGTATCTTATGTATATTGCAGACTTGAAGGTGTGCCATGCATAGCCTTAGGCCTGTTAATGAGTCAGACAAAATGTGTCTTTGAAGGGAGAGGGACAGGATAAGGAGTGTCTGATCTCCTTTTTCATGGCCAGGAGCTCAGTTTTAGGGTATCCCCATGGCCAAGAGTTGGTCCATGAATTCATTCTTCAATCCCTAAGACCAAAGAGTTGGCAAAGAAATTCCTGTAACACAGTAAGTCATCTGCTGGGCCAGGAGGCAGCCTTAAGATTTTTTTTTTTTTTTTTTTAGTGCACAAATAATAATCTGATTAGAGTTGTGAAATGACCTGGTAGAAAATGATAAAATGTCAGCAGGCATCAGGTAGCATTTCTAGCTATATACTTAGCTTTTATTCAAAATGTACATGATTCCCTATAAATCTATGAAGTTTGTGGCTAATAGCTGAAATGTTCAACAGATAGACATGTGGAATAAAATATCAAGGAAATTCTTTAGGTGGGTAGCTTTTTCCAAAATGAATGCATCAATGTACATATACAGCAAGACCATATTCTACATAAATCAATATCTGTATTTGAATTAATACAGGGTTCCCCTGCTCAGAGATACACAGGGACTCCCCCATTTTCTAGGCCTAAGTGGAATCAGAAATTAGCCTCATCACAAGACTCATCTCCAGGCACAAACAGGCTCTTAAAAACCATCCTGACCCATATACATCTGGCCCACCACTTCTGAAACAGACTGTATTTTTACACAAAAACAATTTTAAAATTAATTTCTGACCCCAAGTCCTTGGCACCAAAAGATTGTGATAATCCATTTTCTCAAAACCCTCTTGCCTAGATTTCCCCCACACTCCCCTGCCCATAGTATAGAAACAGCAGCACTCCTAGGCAGAAGACCCCAATAAGCTACCTGCTTAGGAACTCCCCTTTGGCATGTCAAAGGCTCTGACTTTCATCCCCCCACCCTTTATCTAGCAACAAAAATCTCTCCTTTCACTTACTTGTCCTTGGGTTCAAGCTTTGATTCTCCGAGACCAAGGACTCAGCAGAGAAAGAGATTCTGGGTACATTAATGATAAGGACCATTAAAAACTATTTATAGAGGTGGAGCATGATGGCAGATGGGACGGTCATGTAGCCCACCACTCCCAAGTCATCAGGTGAGAAGAAGGGGGGGTGTGGATTATTGGGGTGGACAGATAGCTGGAGACGTGCAGCGAATTGGCGGATTGCTGTATATAAGGTGTAATCTAAAGCCATGGACTCTGTTGTAGAGATTTTCCCTGCGTGGCCGTTCTGGCCATCAGGCTCCTCCCTCACGGAGGACAACAGCTTGCAATTCCTGGCAAAACCCAATTGACGAAAGTTTATTCCTGAGCCGAGTTTGGCGACCAGAAAGGTGTGCTGCTCAGAGCCACAAGGGGCTAAGCAACCCAATGGAAAATTGAAGGGAAAGGATCCCACCTGGCAAACAGACATTTTGAATTGTCCAAAATGGTGAACACCTTCCTCCAGAACAGTAGGACTGATTAAATAGACCGAACCATTCCTGGTGGGGAATATTGGTGTGGCCTGGCAAGTTCAGGCTATGCAGCAAAGTGGCAGGTGGCTGGACTCAAAAGTCCAGATTCAAAAGTGAGACTTTGAGCACAAAAACTGAGAAAAAGTTCTACGTGCTACACAGCAGCGGGAGCCAGCAGCAGATAGAGCCGGAGGCAGCCAGCACCCTCCCCCACAGCCAAATATAGTTGCCAGTTTGCAGGAGAACGTGGGAGCAGAGTGGAAAGGTTTGTGAAGTGTGGACTCCTGCACCTAGTTGGGAGGTCAGATAAGAGTGCTGTCTAGAATAGAGCAGCTGAGGTTGGGCAAAAATTAGGTAATAAACTTTTACAGAAACTCCACAATGGCAATCAATCAGGTAGGGTGGTTACCGTAGTAACAGTGTAAACTGTGAATCAGGTATAAGCCTGGGAACCACTCACAGAGCCACCCGGTGTCCAGAAAGTATATTGCATTATAAATACATTCCTATGAAAGTTGATCCCTATGTCATACATATAGATGTATATTTCTACATATATACAAGAACAACATTGTTCTGGTTGGTGCCTTTTTTTTCTCTTTTTTTCCTCATCATTTTCTTGGAGGAGCTATTGTTAATTTTTGATTTTTGATTTTATTTTTTCTATTTTTAATTTTTTCTTTCTTTTTTTTTTTAACTTCTTTATGAACACTACTTTTTCCCCCCTTCTCTATTCCTCTTCTTCCCTTATTACTGTTTCTGAGAGTGCTTACATAAGATTTTAAGAGTTTTTTATTTTTTCTTCATTTTGTTTGTTTGTTTTTTACCTTTTTTTAACAATTGTTTTACTACTATCATTATTTTTATTGTAGTTGTTTTTTTGTTGTTGTTGTCTGTATGTCTATGTGTTTCTGATTGTGTATCTGTGGGCTTGTGTATCTGGTAGCCTTTTTATCTGTTTATTTGCTCATTTGGTCTCAATGAGTTTGATGTTTTGCTAAATCCTTGGGTTGGCTGTTTTCGCTAACTCAAATTTTCACATTCAACAAGAACAAGCGGGAACAGGGGACAATGGCTGATTGGAGCCATCTCAAAATAGAAGCTCGAGTCTGGAGGGAGAGATAAAAAACAGAAAGAACCCACCAAAGGTGCAGGAGGGGAGCAGAGCTGAGAGATGAGATAGATTATTGCTCATCTTCCCTGCTTAGGCAAGCTTTTACTCCAAAGAAACTATTTTGAGAGGCAGAGACAAGATGGCTGACTAAAGCCAGCTTTCCACAGAGGCTCCCAACCAGAAAGAGAGTTAAAGAACAGAAATTTAGCAAGTAACTTGGTGGATTAGAGCTGCACCAAGAGTGAAGGTTGAAAAACGAATATCAACCCCGCTGAGGTGAGCTGTGACCCCAAAGATAAAAACAAAAGGTACAAAATCAATCACCAAACGGACAGGTGTTCCCTCTCCCATAAAAATGGCTCAGACTGACCCACAAACAAGCAGAGTTCAAAGCTCCTCCCATTACAATCCCCAGGAGAGACCCTCTAAAAATTGGACCTACCTTCACTACTAGGGTGACATGGCATTCTCCTGCCATGCATAAAACTGTATAAAACTGTACATATTCTCTACCTGCAATTCTGAGCTCCCAGCACTTTCCTCTACTCTCACTTTGAGGTCTGGAGACCTGTCCCCCAGGAGTTCAGATTCTTAGGTGATTTCTCAAGGGGTGTGGACAGGGCCTGGAATCAGCTGGTCAGTGCTGATTCTACAGCCCAGGAGTGAGGAGAGGACAGTTGGCTGAGAGGGAATAACGTCGGTGCTGCAGTGCCCCAAGGGGCAGAACAGCAGCCATTTTTGGCAACAATAGGGCTTACCCCTGGATATTCTGAAGCCACACCCCCTTTCTCCTTGGGCAACCAGAGGAGGCTGGATATCTTCTCAGGTGGCAACCACTTTGGAACAGATCTGGGACTGAAACACAGGCCCTGTGAGTAAAGGGTTTGCTTGAGGCGCTGCCGGACTGGATGGAGCACGGGAATTATAAAACACAAGCACAGAGCCAGAAATTCTCAGGGTGGGGCTGACCCAGAGGAATGCTTTACTGAGAGGGGATCATCAGCCTATAGACAAAGGAAGGCAGTAGGCTAGAACTGACAGCAAACTGTGTATACAAACCTTCAGGGGTAAAGACAGGGCCTTAGACACAGTTTCTGGGAACTCAAAACAGCTTCTCTTCTGCAGGGGAATTTAGCAGGGACAGAAACAAATTCCCACAGTTGTTCTGTTCTGTCAGTAACATCAATCAGGGGCAGGACTGGAACTGAGTGAACACTCCCCAACCTCCATCAAGCGGCCAACATTGTAAGGCCTCACCTCCCCCTGCTGGATAGAGGCAGAGAGCAGCGCCATGGCTGAGCAAATACAGATTTCATTGTGATTCAGGCAGGTGCAAACCCCTGTAGTATCTGCTCACTGCAGGCAACTGGGTAACAGCCCTGCGGGGCTATCAGTGACTGGGTGTGACAGAGGTGCAAAGTGGGAAAGGAGGCATCAACCTTCCCAAACTAATCTATTTGCTGGGTGGGTTCTCCTGACTTCACAGAGCACCAGAGCAAGTCATATTTGAGTTGTCACCAGACCCCTGCGATCCAGTTCACAGAGACCTTTTAAACTCTCCCACCTGAGACAGGAGCTGACTGAGACAATTTATTTGGACCTTTTGAACTAAGCCAATCGCCTAAGGACTACTCAAGTGGTGCCCTGGGTGTGTGGTTGTAGAAAGGTTTGATTTTCCTTTTCCAATTGTTGCCTGTTGGGGGCGGGGTTACTTAATTGCTGGTATTTCTCCCCAGCTGAGACTTCAATCCAGAGTAACTGTTTCACTAGGGTCAGACAAAGAACAACTGAAAACAAGAAAGAACCACTTATCCCCACCACACCAAACATGTCCCCAGTTTCTCAGGCCATACCACTAAACAGATCCTCAACAAAGCTCTGGGGGAAAAGTCAAATGGTGTAAAATAATCATTGGGTGAAATCAGTAGAAAAACTCTAGTAAAATGAATAATCAGAATAGATCAACCCCCCCAAAGGAAAGATATGGTAGATGTAACTGAAGATCCCATTCTTAAACAGCTGGCCGAGATGTCAGAAATCAAATTTGGAATTTGGGTTGCAAACAAAATTAATAGAATGGAGGAAAATTTGAAATTAGAAATTCGAGAAGCAATTCAAAAGTAGGAATTAAAAATTCAAGGAGAAATTCAAAAGTTGTCTCAATAATTTAATAAATTTAAAGACAAAACCACCAAAGACTTTGACACACTGAAACAAGAATTTGCAGCTCTCAAAGATCTGAAAAATACAGTAGAATCCCTCAGTACCAGAGTGGAGCAAGCAGCACAAAGCTTTTGAATACTCCCCAACTCTCAAAAAGGACAAGAAATGGAGAGCAAAAACAGATCATTCTCTCAGAGAACTCAATGATAATTCAATGAAGGCTAATATCCACCTCACTGGAATCCCTGAAAGTGATGATGTGGCCTCGCAAGGCACATAGACCCATCTTCAAGAAATTATGAAAGAGAATTTTCCAGACATGACAAGAGATTCTGAAATTCAGATAGCAGAGATTTTAAGAGCCCCAGCACAATTCCATCTGAGTAAGACATCCTCCAGCCATATTATAATTAACTTTACTAGTTAATATGAAGGAGAAAATTCTGAAAGCAGCCAGATGTAAGAAATCCATTACCTACAAAGAAATGAATATTAGAATGACTGCAGATCTCTCTGCTGAAACTTTTCAAGCCATAAGTGGGTGGTCATTGACTTCTAATCTTTTAAAACAAAATAACTTTAAACCCTGGTCCTGTATCCAGCTAAACTGAGTTTCATTTATGATGGAGAAATTAAATACTTTAATGATATTCATATGTCAAATAAATTTGCCATAACCAACCAGCTTTTCAAGATATTCTCAGACCTATCCTCCATAATAAACAGCTCAATCTTCTACCACAAAAGTAAACTCACTCAGAAACTTTTGATCAAACTCCAACTTCCACAGTGCCAAAAGGATTAAAAATGTCCACAGGACTTTTGAAAAACTTGATACCCAATATTTTACCAGACTTATCAATATTCTCCATTAATGTGAACAGCTTAAACTGTCCTCTAAAGAGGCACAGGTTGTCTGACTGGATACAAAAACTCAGGCCATATATCTTCTTCATATAAGAACCACATCTTACCTTAAAAAATAAATCTAGACTCAGGGTGAAAAGATGGTCATTCATATTTCAGGCAAATGGAAATCAGAAAAGGCAGGTGTTGCAATTCTATTTGCAGACACAATAGGCTTTAAACCAACAAACATAAGGAAGGATGAGAATGGTCACTTGATATTTGTTAAGGGTAATACTCAATATGATGAGAATTCAATTATATATATTTATGCACCCAACAAGAATGTGCCTCAATTTATAAGAAAAACTCTAACAGACATGAGCAATGTGATTTCCTCCAGCTCTATAATAGTCAGAGATTTCAACACTCCTTTGGCAGTGATGGATACATCCTCGAATAAAAAACTGAGCAAAAAAATTTTGGATTTAAACCTAACCATCCAACATTTGGATTTAGCAGACATCTACAGAACATTTCATCCCAACAAAACTGAAAACACATACTTCTCATCAGCCCATGGAACATACTCCAAAATCGATCACATCTTAAGTCACAAGTCTAACCTCTGTAAATTTAAAATTATAGAAATTATTCCTTCCATCTTCTTGGGCCACCATAAAATAAAAGTTGAACTCAGTAACAACAGGAATCTGCATACTCAGACAAAAACATAGAAGTTAAATAACCTTATGCTGAATGATGGCTGGGTCAGAGATGAAATTAAAAAGGAAATTGCCAATTTTTTGAAACAAAATGACAATGAAGACACGAATTATCAGAACCTCTGGGATACCGCAAAGGCAGTCATAAGAGGGAAATGTATAGCAGTGTAAGCCTTACACAAGAGAATGGAAAGAGAGGAAGTTAAAAATTTAATAAGACATCTCAAGGAACAAGAAAATTCCAACCTCAAACCCAGTATAAGAAAAGAAATAATAAATTCTCTTTCATTTAATTCTGCTCTAATAATAATAATAAAATTAGAGCAGAATTAAATGAAATTGAAATAAAAGTATTATACAACAGATCAATAAATCAAAAACTTGATTTTTTGAGAAGTTCAATAAAATAGATAAACTTTTGGTTAACCTAACCAGGAAAAAAAGAGTAAAATCTCTGATTTGACTAATTAGAAACAACAAAGATGAAATAACAACAGACTGCTCAGAAATTCAAAAAATCCTTAATGAACATTACAAAAAACTTTATTCTCAGAAATATAAAAATCTGAAGGAAATTGACCGATACTTTAAAGCACGTCATCTTCAAAGACTCAGCCAGAATCAAGTGGAAATGTTGAACAGGCCCATATCAAGTTCTGAGATAGCATCAACCATACGAAATCTCCCTAAAAAGAAAAGGCCGGGACCAGATGGCTTCACGTCAGAATTCTACCAAACCTTTAAAGTGTAATTTGTATCTGTATTACTCAACTTGTTCCAAAATGTACAAGGAAGACTACCCAACACGTTCTATGAAGCAAACATCACACTGATCCCCAAACCAGGAAAAGACCCAACAAGAAAAGAAAATTATAGACCAATATCACTAATGAATATAGATGCAAAAATATTCAACAAGATCCTAACA
>CAUYPK010076938.1:0-33419 GCA_963574355.1 Loris lydekkerianus
GAGGTGGCGGGTTCAAACCCAGCCCCAGCCAAAAAAAAAAACTGCAAAAAAAAAAAAAAAAAGACATCTCTTTGATTTTCTTACCTACTTGTGGATGTCCTGATCCTATCTCTGCTCTATCAGAAATACTCCTATGGCTGATCTTTTGAGTAAGATGTTGGTTGTGGAAGACATAAGTAAATCTCCATCCAATAGCTAACTATGGAGAGCTACATGTCTATTTAATGTTATAAAACTATTGTTAACCTTTTCGTTAGAAATTAAGATTTCATTTTCTCAAATGCCTTTTGTGGGACATCTAAGGAGATGACCTTGTCATTCTTTTATTTTGATCTATTGATATGGTGACTCACATTTATAAATGTCCTTATATTACAGCATCCTTGTACTCTTGGTACAAACCCCTGTCTGGACCTCTCGTGACAGTTATGTAACACACCACTATAATGTTTTGGGAGTAGTTTTCTTTTTTTCCTGTTGATTTCAGCTTTTAGTGCTACTTTTATACCTCTGTATTTAAAAATTCAAATCATTCTTTCTAAATGCTCTGGACTCTTTTTATCTTAATTATATTTAAAAATTGTCACACTGTAAAATGGACTTTATTTGTAAAATATAGAGTTCTATGAATTTTTTTTTTGGACACAAGGTCTCTCTCTGTTGCCTGGGCTAGCGTGCAGCAGTATCATCATATCTCAGTGCAATCTCAAGCTCCTGGACTCAAGCAGACCTCCTGCCTGTGTCTCCTGAGTAGCTGGGACTATAGGCTTGCACCACCATATCCAGCTAATTTTTTCTGTTTAGAGGTGGGATCTTGCTATGTTGCTCAGTCTGATTTTGAACTCCTGGCCTCAAGCAGCCTCCTGCCGTGGCCTCCCAACTGCTGAGATTGCAGGCAAGAGCCACCACACCCAACCAGTTCTATGAATTTTTGATACATGCATAGATTCATGTAATCACCACATACTCAGGATATAGAGTGATTCTGTCATCATATGATGCTCTCTTGTGGTTGTTAACCAACAGGAAAGGCAGAGGGAAAGAGGGAGGGAAGGAAGGGAGAGATAGAGAGAGAGGGAGAAGGAGGGAGAGGAAGAGGAGAGAGAGGATGATGAGATAATGATCAGGACAAACTTGTGGGACACAGAATCAAACATTCCTCAGGGGTTCCCAGAGTTGCTTTTCTGGGGAACCTGGAGAAGGACATGCTATGGTTAGTGGGGTGGGAGGCTAAGCATCATAGTAATTTGGATCTTTTTTAAAATTTGAGACAGAGTCTCACTCTGTTGTCCTAGGTAGAGTGCTGTGGTGTCATAGCTCACAGCAACCTCAAACTCCTGGGTTCAAGAGATCCTCCTGCCTCAGCCTCCCAAGTAGCTGGTTCTACAGGCACCCGCCACAATGCCTGGCTAGTTTTTCTATTTTTAGTGGGGACAGAGTCTCACTCTTACTCAAGCAGATCTCAAATTCCTGAGCTCAGGTGATCCCCTGGCCTCAGCTTCCCAAAATTCTAAGATAAGAAGCTTGAGCCACTGTGCCCAGCCAGTAATTTGGATCTTAAAATTACTTCATGGCCACAGAGTGTTGAGGACTGAGAACTTATCAGTTAACATTTATTTTAAATATAACCTTTTAGGCTTATGAATTTTCTTCTGAATACAGCTTTGGCTATTGAAGTTCATTTTTAAATTTGAGCCAGGTATTGTTGAGGAAGGAAATGTCTCAATTTCTATTTTTTGGTTTACTAGTAATTTATGTTTTTATGCTTCAAGATCAGCATTTGTGAACTGTGATATATTTACTTTTAGAATTTTATAGTTTCCTCTGTTCTGTGGCCTAGAATATGGCAAATATTCCATTGGTATGTGAAGAAAAGGAGATTAATATATCATACACACATATTTGATCGGTATTATTAATTATATTATTTAAGTCATTTCTCCTCTTAATTATCTCACCTGCCAAAAACTGAGGGAAGCGAGTCAAGCCTTCCTGGTCTTTTGTCTCTACTGATTCCACCGTGTATTCATCAGGAGTTTTAGCTTCATCTATTTCAATGTTACATTATCTGGAACAGAAAGTGTCATGACGATTATTCTCAACATGTTTTATAGGCTTTATCATATGGGCGATGCTTTGCCTCATCTAATAGTTTTTAGTTTCAGTTCAACCTTGTCTGATACTCATATTGTGGATCCTGAGTTTTTGACCTTGGTTTTGTCTAATTGATCCTTGAAAATCATTTTCTCTTCAATTTTTTCCCTGTCATTTTCCTTCCTCCTCATATCCTCCTGCCCCTCCATCAACTGATAAGTTACCGATACAGTTTATCCTTCTAAAAGAGATATGCTGGGGTGGCGCCTGTGGCTCAACGGAGTAAGGTGCTGGCCCCATATGCTGGAGGTGGCAAGTTCAAACCCAGCCTCCCCAAAAACTGCAAAAAACTGAAAAAAAAAAAAAAAAAAAAAAAAAGAGAGAGAGAGAGATATGCTTAGCCCCTCTTTTTTGCTTTGTCAGCTCAAGACACAAAACAGTGTAAAATAGTATGTAGTAAGGCTGTATCATAAATGATGACAAGATCTGTAGATTCATAATTCTTCATTATTTCTATTTTGTGGAGACCTACAATTTTTATCACAGTTCATTTTAGTTATTGCATTTTTATTTATTTTTACTTAATATATATTTTCTTTGAGGGTTTATAATTTTGACTTAAAAATAAGTTTTACAGTTATAGGGGCTCCATGTCATGTTTAACAATCCAAGTTTTACTGCTAGACCTATCCCTCCATAACTTTCCTGTTCCTGACTTCTTTATTTTATTTTATTTTATTTTTTATTGTTAAATCATAGCTGTGTACATTAGTGCAATCACCTGTACCCATTCTAAGATGCACCATAGATGTGGCCCCACCCTGACTTCTTTATTTTAAATTGTCTTTTGGTTATCTGTGTTTTAGTATCAAAAACCTTTGTTTTTGAGACAGAGTTTCATTATGTTGCCCTCGGTAGAGTGCCGTGGCATCAGATCTCACAGCAACCTCAAACTCTTGGGCTTAAGCAATTCTCTTGCTTCAGCCTCCCAAGGAGCTGGGACTACAGGCGCCCGCCACAACTCCCTGCTATTTTCTTGTTGCAGTTGTCATTGTTATTTAGCTGGCCTAGGCCAGGCTCAAACCCGCCAGCCTCAGTACATGTGTCTGACACTATAACCACTGTGCTACAGACACCGAGCCACAAAAAACTTTTTTTAAAAAAGAAATGTTAATGGATCCTATGGTCCCTGAATTTAGGTATTTTTACTGCCCCCCCCCCACACACACACAAAAGGAACTATGGGAGATGATGGACATATTAGTTTGCTTGACAGTAAAAATCATTTCTTTGGCTATATGTAAATCAAACATTCGTGTTGCATATCTTAACTGTATACAATAAATTTTTTAAAAAGAAAGAAAATAGGAAGGCTAAGGTGGGAGGATCGCCTGAGCTCAGGAGTTAGAGACCAGCCTGAGCAAGAGTGAGACCCCATCTCTAAAAATAACCCGGCATTGTGTCAGGTGCCTGTAGTCCCAGTGACTTGGGAGGCTGAGGCAAGAGGATCACCAGAGCCCAAGAGTTTGAGGTTGCTGTGAGCTGTGATGCTGTGGCACGCTACCCAGGGAGATAGAGTAAGACTCTATCTCAAAACAAGAAAGAAAGAATGAAAATGAAAGGAAGGAAGAAAGGAAGAAGGAAAGAAGGAAAGAGAGAGAAAGGGAGAAAGAGAAGGAAAGTGAATGGAGGGGAAGGGAAAAGGAAGAAAACAAAAACTAAAAAAAAAAAAAAAAAAAAAATTAGAAAAAATAAAATGCGCCACAAAACCTTATTGGATATAAGGTTCTTAAGCCATACTTTTATTCCTTCAAAATTTTGCAGATGCTACTTTGGTCTTCCAACATCAGATATTAATATGGAAAAATCCGTGAGGACAATGTGAGTTTCTTCCTTTAACTGGTGACTTGGTATCCCGGCTAGATGCTTCGATAACTCTTCAGTGCCTTCAGCTGAACTTCTTCCTCACACTGTATCTAGCTCGGCATCTTTCTGTAAGGTGTTTTGAAAGCCATATACTCTTTCAATCTTTATGTTCAGTATTTTTCCTTGATGATACGATGGATCATTTGATGATACATTTGTGCTCTGTTCTTTCCTTTAAGGAGGCCACTCAGCTGTGTTTACGTCCGTGGTCTGCCGTCCACAAAAAACCATCTTCTCTAAACTATTTCTAGCTCTTTGACTTTTGCCTTTGCATTTTGTGTGATTTTTCTGTAGCCTGTCTTTCGTTCTCCTGGTGTATTTTTCTGCTGTTAGTTTTATCCTTGGTGCTTCTTATTTATTTAATTGGGACCTGATGGTATTGTTCTGGCTCAGAATTTCTTACCTTGGCTCTGCAAATCTTCTGATCCTGTTAAATTATCACCTTTGGCTTCTTTGAGACTAGGATGCATTTGTGATCTAATCTTTTTTTTTTTTTTTTTTTTTTTCCTGTTTCCTGGGCCTTGTCTTCTTCCAAATTGGAATCTTTATCTTTAATAAGATTTTTCCTCTTCCTTTTCCTCACTGTTTTTAAAAAAATTTCCATATCTTTGATGTTATTTGTTGTTGCTCTTTTTTTTTTTTTTTTTTTTCCAGGGCTGGGTTTGAACTCGCCACCTCCAGCATATGGGGCTGGCACCCTACCCCTTTGAGCCACAGGCACCACCCCTGTTGTTGCTCTTGCTATTCCAGCTTATCTGTGAACCAGGTGGTCTTGCAGGCATGGAATACCTGATGTATATAGAACACTGGCATCTCCCTGACTTCTCCTTTGTTTACCCGGCTCTTCTCTGTAACCCTCCTGATCTTCACTTTAAAGTCTGCTCTCCTGCCGTTACCTGGAAGTAAAGGGGAGAAGGTGCTGAGGCCCTGGGTAATGGTAATACGAGAAACTTTTATGACTTTCTCTATATAGTATGGGTTTTTGGGTTTTTTTTTGAGACAGTCTATTCTGTTGCTCAGGCTGGAGTGCTGTTGGCATCACCCTTGCTCATGGCAACGTCAAACTCCTGTGGTCAAGCGATCCTCCTGCCTCAGCCTCCCGGGTAGCTGGCACTACAGGCACCTGCCACAGTTCCCAGTTAATTTTTTTTCTATGTTTAGTAGAGATGGGGTCTCACTCTTGCTCAGGCTGGTCTTGAACCCCTGAGCTACAAGGATCCTCCTATCTTAGCATCCCAGAGTGCTAGGATGACAGGCATGAGCTACTACACCCACCTTATGGTATGGGCTTATCACCCTGCAGGGGAGTCACTCTGCCCAGTTGGAGCACATCCAATCAGATGGTTTCAGGTAGTCCACAGCTCCAGAAATGTACCATCTTTTGAGGACACATCTTTGCTATAAGAATAATCAAGTTCAGGCCATCAGTGCAGCCAAACTCTCGTGTCTTCTTGTGATATTGAATTCTAGAGTTTCCGTCTCTTCTGTGTGTTCACAGAGAGGAAGAGAGGCCAAGTGGGTCGTTCTGTCCACGTCCCTCCTCTGGGCTCCCTCTCCCACAGGAGTCTGTAAAGGCTTTATTTGTGTTGTTCTGGTGTTTATCTCCTTGAAAGGCTTTGCTTTTCTCCCAGCTAGAGGCAGGTATCATGGGTTTGTCTGGGTTTGGCCAACTTGCTACTTTCTGGGGTAAGGGAGGGTCTTCTAGGTCAATGATTCTCATCTAGGGGCAATTTTGTCCCCCCTACTCCCAGGGGACATTTGACAAAGTCTGGAGGCATCTAGCTGGCCTAACTTGGGAGGGGCTGCTGCTGGCATCTACAAGTAGAGGCCAGAGATGCTGGTAAATGCCCCACATTGCACAGGACAGGCCCTGACAACAGAGAATTATTTGGTCCAAAGTCTCAGTAGTGCAAGGTGGAGGAACTGCTCTCGACCGACACTCTCTTGGGCCTTCCTCTGGGGCTGTGCATTCTCTCCATCTCTGTCACACCAAAAGGGATAATTTCATGAGGTTCTTCTGAATTTCATCCAACATTTCACCATCACAGAGGGACCTACATAGCAGGTCTCAGAGTTGCCTTCCAATTTGGTCTAAACTTTTCTTTTATAGGAAGATATTATACTTTTTGAAATTTGACCCATGTCATTGGGTCTTAATCACCGGGACTCATGTCATGGTCTGTCTGTGCTGGGTAATTTTCTCTGTGAAGTTCAAGGTCAAGATGTGAGTATTCAGTGTCTGGAGAGGGCCTGCTTGCTGCATTCTCCTATGGCAGAAGGGACCAAAAAATTCAACAGAGACAAAAGCTGTGAAGAGAGAGAAGGGCAAAAAATAAAATAAAATAAAATAAAAAAGGCCTACTTAGTTCCTTCCAGCCCTTATAAAGGCACTAATCCCACTGGTGACAGAGCCCTCATGACCTAATCCACTCCTGAAGACCTCACCTCTTAATACCATCACCTTGGGGGTTAAGTTCCAACATAAGAGTTCTGGAGGGACACGTACATTCAAACCCCTGCAGGACCCACCCCCTGCTTTCAAACTGCTATTCTTGGTTCTTTTAAATTTATTTTTATTTATCGTTATCATCCTATTCAAGTGGGGAGAGGGACATTTAGTAAGCCTGCATTTACTTTACCGTCTTTCCTTGGATGTTTCAGATGATTTTAAAGAAAACCTCACAAAATAGTGTAGTCATGCAATTTCGTATTTCAAAAGTGGCTGTAATTACTATTGGGGGCACATTTCAAATCTCTTTTTCCTGTGCATTAGCTCATTGAATCCTCTGGCAGCCTATTGGAATAGGGATTCTTCTGCCCACTGTACAGTGGCTTTCACTCACCCAGGGCTGGTGAGTTGGTGTGGATTAGATCTGCCCGACTCTAAATTTTGTGTCTTTTCCACTACACTGCACTGTTTTTCAACCAATCAAAGAATAACCTCCTTGTTGTATGCGGGTGGGTGTGTTTGTCAAAGAAATTGGATTTTATGAGACATTGTTCGCCATATCAACTCTACCTAAGGGCACATTTAATTGAACTTAATTGGTACAACTACCCAGCATTTTTAAATGTTACTATTATTTTTTCTTTTTCTTTTTTTTTTTTTTTGCTAAATTACATTTTATTAATTATGATTACTATTATTTTTTCTATCTCACTCTTAAGCAACTGCAAAAACTCACTATCATTGAATGCAGGTGTTCTTTTTTTTTTTAATTAGAGACAGAGTCTCACTATCTCGTCCTGGGTAGTAGAGTACTGTGGCATCATAGCTCACAGCAACCTCCAGCTCTTGGGCTTAAGTGATTCTCTTGTCTCAGCCTCCCGAATAGCTGGGACTACAGGCACCCGCCACAACGCCCGGCTATTTTTTGTTGTTGTTGTTGCAGTTTGGCGGGGGCCGGGTTAGAACCTGCCATCCTTGGTCTATGGGGCTGGTACCCTACTCACTGAACCACAGGCGCTGCCCTAAATGCAGGTGTTATTATAAGTGCAATTATTTATGGATGTAGTTTTCTTCTCTGCCTTGTTGAAAATGGGAGAAATTTAACAAAAGCATTGGTTCACCCCATGGGCTGGAAGTTTTTAGCCTGTGCCTTTTTTCTGCTATACCATGGGACTACTTCTTTCAGGTTATGCGGAGGAGAAATCACTGTGAGACTGTGATCCTTATCTCAGCTGTGTGACCACAACCAGCTACTTAACATCTCTGGGCTTCGCCTCTCTCCACTGGGATGGAACTACAGGATCCATAGTCTCTTCTTGCCTTTACATTTTTAAATTTAATTAAATCCAATCTGAGAATTGACTGACCAAGCTCCAGCCTGGGCTTTGTTATATTTCTGTGTGGCCCTGGGCAAGTTCCTTCCTTTCTTTGGGCCTCAGTTTACCCATCTGTAAAACAACCTTGTTAGGTAAGCTCCGTGGTTTTCATGGAAGGGAAAAAGGAAAGACTAAGCATCTGGTTTGTATGGTTGACCACTGGGTAAGGTCACGGTTGCCAGAAGTGTTCTACTGTCAACAAAAAATTGTCCTGAGATATTTCTTCCCATACAGTCTCTTCCTGAGGGAGGCTTACCCAGGTGAACATTATTAGAAACTAACACTCCCTTAAGTTTGATATTTGAATATCAGTTTGATATCATTTCAGTTTGATACTGAATAGAAATCAATATGAAGTTAAGTTAGATGTCTTGCCTTATTTAATGTAAGGCACTGAACATTGATGTTTTATTGAGGTTAGGATCATAATTTAAAATATCAATATGACCCAGGCATGGTCTTGAGTACATGAGCAGGTGGGAATTACCACTGGCCCCTTCAAGAACTATCCCCATGTGAGTGGCCCTTTTAGTTTTTCTATGATTTCCTCTTTTCCCATGGTTGTCACACTTTCTGATGTCTTTAATCCTTTTGCATCAAGAGATCATCCTAGACGCCGAGAATATCTGATCTAATCACAACGAGGCTCACTTTTAGGGGGATCTTAACTTGTTAGCCTACCTGTCCCTCTCCTCAAGTCTAGAACTAGAAACCAGGTCGCCTTGGGCCTCCTTCGTGGGTTGTTCTTATAGTACGTCAAATCTCTCACCTTCCCCACCGGCAGCCCCTTTCCTGGGGAGGCTCCTCCTCTCCGTGCACAATACCTAGGGCAGAAACCCGAGCCTCTTCTGGATACTTCTATGTTCCTCAGCTTCCACATCCAATTAGTCACCCCAGCTAGTCCTGATTCTGTCACCAAAACAGCTTGATAACTTTAAGCACATCCCCTAATCTCTCTAGGCCTCAGTTTCCTCAGGAAGGAAGAAAAATGGAGGGACAGAAAGATAAAGAGAAGGAAACAGGTGCGGAGTTCCTTCTTTCGGCTGTGGGCACAGTGTAAGGGACCTGACATCGAACAGATCGGGACAAATAGCCCCCCCCCCCCTTCTGAACTTGTTTGCTCATCTCTAGAATGAGGAGGATAATCCGTGTGTTGAGGATGGAATGAGACTGTGGGCCTGGCACGTAGTAAGTGTTTGATAAATTTCAGCCAGCCTGCCCGGCCTCCCTTCCTTCCTCTTTGCTTCCTAGGCTTGGGAGAGCCTGGCTGTATTTTTCCATCCAGGCAACTGCTCTCCCCCACAAGTGTGCACATTGTTTGGGAGTTTAGGCTGTGAGATGTGGCTGTGAGCTGCAAACACATACCTCCTCCGGTCTCCGTCACTGGCCTACAAATGTCACATTCATCCAAATAGCAATTTCAGGACTTCTTTTCTGATTTGTTGGTGCTTCAAAAAAATTAAGTGGAGAGAACATTGAGGTGCCAAGGAACACGATGAACTCTTTGCCGAAGCAGAATCAGCTCTGCCCCCACCCTCCAAAGCTCTAAAATTAGACCTGGCAAACCCAGAGTTCAGCCTACTCTGACCCCCAAAATGAAGGGTGTCCCCTTTGCCAAGAGGTCCTGGGCAGCCTGGTTTGATGGCAGACCCTCAAGACTGATCCAGTGTCTGGGGTACCCCTCCCACCTTCCATCCCATCTGGAACTAGGTGCCACAGGAGAGGCTGCCTGCTGGCCAGTCAACATCTCACCCTCTTTTAGAATTGACTTTATTGGGCTATAATTTACATATCATAAAATACACCCAGTTCTAGTGTCCAATAAGCTTTGATAGAAGCTCACGTTCATACTCCAACAACCACCACCACTGTAATCAAGACAAAGAACATTCCCATTATCCCAGTGATTTTTAAAATTCAGAAATACGACAACAATCCAGAAAAGAACAAAGATCAACGTTACACGATAAACGCTCACCAATCTAGTACCCAGAGTTAGCAAATGGGACGGTTTTACCATATTTGTTTTGGTTTGTCCTTATTTCTTATTCTATTCCCTCTATCCCCCTGCTTCCCCTTCTCGGACAAAGAAATAAAATAAAATTCTTTCAAAGAAACAAAACATTACCGGTACAGTTGGAGCCTCCTTCATCCCAATTCTCAAAGCTAAGCACTGGCACTACTCACTTTTACTGCGTGGTGTGTGATCACAAAACATACGGCACTGTGAGCACGTACGTAGCATTTGTCCTTTTTAACACTTAGGTTTTCTCAACATACACTTCTAAGATGTTTTCACCTTGTTACAGGCAGATCTAGTCTGTTTGCCTTAACTTTGAATGTCAGACCATTTTAAAACTTGCTTATCCAATCTCCTACCAATTGGCATTTAGGTTGTTTCTTTTTATTTTTATTTTTTTTCTTATTTTGGGGAGGGAGGACAGAGTATCCTGGCACCACAGGTCACAGCAACCTCAAACTCTTGGACTTGAGCAATCCTCTTGCCTCTGCCTCCCGAGTAGCTGGGAGTAGCAGGCGTGTGCCCTGAAGGTCGGCCAGTTTTTCTATTTTTGGTAAAGATGGGGTCTCATTCTTGCTCAGGCTAGTCTCAAACTCCTGAGCTCAAGCAATCCACCCAGAGTGCTAGAATTACAGGCGTGAACCCCTGTGCCCAGTCTGCTCCCCTTTTTCTTCCTAATAATATCAGTGCTACAGGGAATATCCTGAGCCCATGTATGGGAATTACTGTAGGATATTTACTTGGGTCATAAAGCCACGGGCACAGACATCTCTAACTTCACTAGATACCTCCAAATTGCTCTGGAAGGTGACAGTATCCTGTCTCCCCAACTCCTCTATAGCATTTTGTGCTGTTAGATTTTTTTTTTTCCAATCCACTGTTTATGAAATAGTCACTAGATACCTCCAAATTGCTCTGGCAGGTGACAGTATCCTGTCTCCCCAACTCCTCTATAGCATTTCGTGCTGTTAGATTTTTTTTTTTCCAATCCACTGTTTATGAAATAGTCTGTCAGTTGCTTTAATTTGCATTTCCCTGGTCACCAGTGAAGCTGAGCATATTTTTTAAATATTTATTGGGCTTTAGAATTACTTCTGTGAATGTCTGTTGATATTTTGGTCTCTTTTTCTATCTTTTGGGTTTAATTAGATTACAGAAATTCTTTCTATATTACGGGTATTCATCCCTTGTCAGTTATATGTGTTGGAAATATTTTCTCCCAGCCGATATAGCCTGTCTTTTAATTTTGGCTTTGGCACTTTTTGGTCACAGAAATTTTAAGTTTTAATGCAGTCAAATTTTCTTCTGTGGTTAACGTTTTGTGTACCGGGTATGTTGTTTAAGACAGTCTTCTCTACTCCAACAATATTTTCCAAATTTTCTTCTAAAAGAGATAATGGTCATTCCTATTTTAGGGATAAAGAAATTGAGGATCAGAGACATAAAGTGCTTTGCCCAGAGCCTGCAGGTGTAGGTGCAGATCCAAGCCTGGCCTGCTGCGTACTGCCTTTAAATCCTGGGCTGTTCCCTTTACTTGGAGCACAAACACTAAGAGCTGGATGTGGGATTCAGATGGCCAGAGTCTGGGGTCCTCTTTCCTCTTGACCTGGTGTGGGTGGACGCTGGGAGGGGAATGTCCCCTCTCTGTGGCCTATCTTGATGGGCCTGTGGTCAGGGAGGCTCATGTCTCTTCCTCTGTCTGAGGCTGCCAGTAATACTGAGATCCAGAAGATCCCAGCTGGAAGAGATTTGAGATTGTTACAGATGGAGCAACCGAGGCCACAGTTTGGGGAACACTTGAGTCTGGTTTATCCCACCTGCCCAGGGGCACAGTTAAAGGGCTGTCCAGCTCCCTTAGAAGCACCTGCTCTGCCTATGTTAGGGCCTCACCTCCTGAGTCTGGCCATGAATGAGGACCAGTACGTGCTGCCTGCGAGAAGCCTTCACATCCACCCCTGGATGTGGTGCTCACAACACCCTTCAGCCTGGGGACTGTCACCGTCATTTTACAGGGGAGGAAATAGAAACTCAGAGAGTGTAATTCATTTGGTTGGGCCATAAACAGAGGAGGGAAACACTGACTCTCGTGACTCCAAAGCTCCTCCTGTGTGACTGGGCTCAGTTCTGCCTTGGAGGTGACAAAGGAAGCAGCTCCTTCTCCAGGTCACCAGCAATTGTGAGAGCACCTGTCTCCCGAACCTCAGCCAGGTCACCTCTGCCCTGGGCCTGTCCCCAGTGCCCCAGAGATCCAAACCTTGACTTGAGACCCTGTCTGATAGCAAGGAAGTTTGTACAGCTCCCAGCCCCTGCATCAGACTGACGGGCAGGGAATGTTCTCCATCCGTCCATTCATTCCTTCACTCACTCACTCAACCTGAGTGGGCAGCGCCCATGTGCCAGATGTTACAGAGCCAGGGTGACATGCAGCCTGGTGTGAGTGCTGTGTGATCCTAGACTAGTTACTGAACTCTCGGGGCCTTGTTTTCTTATCTAGAAGATGAGAACAGTGAACACTTAACTCCTGGAACAGCTGTGAAAGTTGGCTGAGAGAGGCAAGGGCTGTGGTTGCAATCTTATGGCCTGGTTACCTGGGGGATCTCTCGTGCCACCTGGGCCACCCATCCGCTGCTCTGGGCCTGCCTCACCAGATACAGCGGGGCGGTGAGAACGCAGGCTCTGAAGCCAGAGTGACTGGATTCAAATCCTACCATCTCCCTGGGTGATCTTTGGCAATATACTCAGCCCCAGAGGGAAGGAAGCTGGTCTATACACCAAATGGGGCTGTTTTTTTCTCGATGGGCTGCAGGGGAGAGTTGGGACTGGCTGGCCCAGCTGGCCTGTCCTTCAGTGTTGCCCCGATTTCTAATTGCCACCATCTGCGTGTCTCTGCCTGGGGCCTTTCCTGGGTGGGACCCTACCAGCATCTGCTTTGGTGGAGAGTAGATTAACTTGCAGCTAGTCAGGACTGCTGAGCAGTGTGAAAGGCCCTTCAGGGCTAACAGTGGTCTGTTTAAGTGAGCCAGAGAGAGTGGCCAGGGCCCCCTGGATCACTGATGACAGAAACCCAAGGGCCCCTGGAGAAAAATGGTCTTTTCTGAAATCACAAGGCACTCTAAGCACAATCAGGATGGCAGCTTGCATTCCTCTTGCCTTGCACAGAGGAAAAAACCATTTTAAAGCAGTTTTTATTATACAAAACATGATTATTGAAGATAATCCAGAAAATAGAGACAGAAAGAAAATTTAAAATTGCAAAGAAGACTGCAACCCAGAGGCAGCCACTGTCAACACCGGTATATAGCTTTCTAGGCTATTTCCAAAGCTTATGTGTATCCATATAGTGTTTCCGACAAAATGGCATGATAAATAACAGAATATACTGTCCTACACAACGTAGCACCCTTTGTCCGTGCTACATTATAATCATGTGCCTCCTTCCATATCATCGAATGTTCTTCTGTATAAATGCCAGGTGTTCCACACTATTTTATTGTTAAATATTTACATTGTTTGCATTTTTTCATTATTATGAACACCACTGCAATTAATTTCCTGGAAATTCACCTGAACATGACCATGATTATTTCCAAAGAACAAATTCCTAGGAATGGAATTGCTCACTCAAAGGGTAAGCACTTTTTAAGGCATTTATTTGAGAATCTGCCAATTTGATAAACTTGGCTAACTTTGGAAACTGCCTATTTACCCAGCTGCTGAGTTCAAATTCTTGAGTCATTTTACATATAGCAATTTTGCATTTTGTGGTGGGATTTCTGTAGGTGTAGGGTCCTTGGAAATGGATTTGCTGAATACAAAGGGCATGCTCTTTTGCCATTTTTGTAAACACCACCTGATTATCTTCTAAAAGTACTTACTCCAAGGCCTGGCGCAGTGGCTCACGCCTGTAATCCTAGCACTCCGGGAGATAGAGGCATGCAGATAGCCTGAGCTCACCAGTTTGAGACCAGAGCAAGACCTCATCTTTAAAAATAACCAGGCGTCGTGGCAGGTGCCTGTAGTCCCAGCTACTTGGGAGGCTGAGGCAAGAGAATCGCTTGAGCCCAAGACTTTGAGATTGCTGTGAGCTGTGATACCATAGCACTCTACCAAGGGTGACAAAGTGAGACTCTGTCTCAAAAAAAAAAGTATTTACTCTATTTGAATGCCTTTACCTAAAAACACCCTATTTTTCTCTCCTTTTTTGTGTTAAATACTTCAGGAAACTTAAATAGTTGGGGTTTTTTTCATGTAGGTCATGCATATTTTATGTTTATTCTTTTGCTTTCTATTGCTGGCATGAATGAAATTCTAAAAATCTATTATGTGTTCTAGTTGGTCATTGTTGGAAATCTAAGAAAACTATTGATTTTAACATATTTATGTAACGACCATCTGCCTTACTGAGTCTATTATTATTTCTAACAGGCTTTTAATTTATTTTCTTGGGATTTTTTTCCTAGGTAGAAAATTATAAAGTGTTCAACCATTGATCATTTTGCTTCCTTTCCTAATACAGCATTTATATCTCTTATTTTACGACTTTGGTAACTCTCCCAGAAGAGAGTATGAAGGCAGTGGGTCAGCCGGTCTCGTCTTTTCTCTGCTTTAAAGGGAATGTTCATGAGCATTTACCCTCTGAGCATGATACTGACAGTCACTTGCCATGCACGTGTAAAACTTTTTTGTTAGGTTACAAAAATATCCTTCTATTCATGTTTTGTGAAACATTACTATCAAGAATAGATGTTGCTTTTGAAGATTATTTCTTAGGCATTTATAGAGATTGCTTTTTTATATTAGCAGACTATGAAATTTTAAATAATCTTTGTCTCACAATTTTTTCTTTTAATGCACTATGGAGTTTATTTGCTGATATTTTATTTAACATTTTGCATCTGTGTTCCTGCTTGGGTCTGTTGTCTTCCATTGTATGTTTTATCCGTTCTCTTTTTATATTAAAATATGCATAATTTGTAAAACGGAACTGAAAACTTTTTCATTATTCATTGGACCTATTTAAATGGCAACAGACTTCTATGATGTTGAGTTTTTTTTGGGGGGGGGCAGAGTTTCACTTTGTCACCCTCGGTAGAGGGCTGTGACATCATAGCTCATAGCAACCTCAAACTTCTGGGTTCAAGTGATCCTTCTGCCTCAGCCTCCCAAGTAGTTGGGACTACAGACACTCCCCACAATGCCTGGCTTTTTAGTAGAGATGAGGTCTCGCTCTTAATCAGCTGGTCTTAAATTCCTGAGCTCAAGCAATCCACCAGCCTTAGCCTCCCAGAGTGCTGGGATTACAGGTATGAGCCACCATGCCCAGCCCTGAGGTTGAGTGTGTAACAGAACCCTATTTATCCCTTGTTAATGTTGTGATTCTGCTTCTTCTTGGTCATATTTCCTGGATCATCTTTGTTAGTCCTCTTCTTGAATTACTTCATTTTACGTAAGTGTTTTGTAGGCATCGTGGAGCAATATTTTATATTTTAACTCAAGTTCAGTTTTAAAAAAATGTGCGCTTATCCCATTTCTTGTCATAACAACTTCTGTTGTTTAAAGATGTTGTTAGGTTGTTTTGGGTTTTGTTGTTGCGATTCCGTGCAGTATTATTTGCTTTTCATCTTTTGCTGTACCAGCTTATAGTTTGTCAAGTCATTCAATGACTGTATGGATTCTGCTTTTAGAGCTATTAGTAATCGAATAACTTGATTAATCCGAGGTTCCCCAAATCATTTTAGAAGGCCTTGTTCTTTGTCTCTCTCTGTACGAAGAGGGAAATTGCACATTTTTAATTCCTCTCATTCTCTTCCCTGTCAAGCTCAATTCCAAACCTACTGCATCAGATTTGTGCGTCCTGAATTTTGTTCCCAGTGTGTTATAATGGAATGATTAGTAACGTTTGTATGAGGTGTCTTTCTTTGACAAGGAATTTGATATTTTCATTCTGTGTATAACTGCGTCCTATATTTCTCATGGTTATTTAGTCTTCGTGCCATATTTAGAATTTGGGCGGGTTTGGCTCTCACTCCCGTCCTTCTGCAACACAATTTTCATGTTCAGAAATATTTACTTATTCAACCAGTTCCTGAGAAAGTGTTTAAGTGATCTGCTCCTCAAGTTCTCTGATGTTTAATAACACCTTGTCTATTTCCTGAACAGGTGATTGATACTTCAACTGGGCTTAGGACAGGGGGGCTTGGCATTTGGGACCATGTTCTTCTTATTCCTTTAAAACCTGCTTTATCATCTGGCAGTGAACTGGTGGCAGAGAAGTCAGCGCCCTTCCCTCCCAGCGTGTGTATTTGTAGACATTTTCATTTATACCAAAAATGAAATAATTTCATCAAAACTTGCCTGGATATGTCTTCTTTTATTTTTTTTCTTCTTCTCGGTGGGCTCTTTTCTATTGGGAAAGATCTCTTTTCCGTGTTTTGAATGTGGTCTCTTGTCTACTTTGTTCTGGTCTTTTCTTTAGGAATACCCATTACCCTACACTGAATTTCTGTTATCTTTTCCCTCTGTTTTTCTTTTGCCTCTGTATTCTGCATTATTTTTCCTCAAGGACCCTTCACCCGGCTGATCTGGGTTTCTTCACTGATGAATCACTTCTTCGTTGCTTCTTACCCCATTTTTTTATTGTTTGGGGTTCAGGAGGGTATAAAGAATTGGGTTACACTGATTGCATTTGTTAGGTAATGTTCCTCCAAAAGGTGTGCCCTACACCGTGACCCCCATTCCCTCCCTCCCCTCTCCAGGCTCCCTCGTTCCCCTGCACCCCCCACCTTGAATTGATTTGAGTTTCTCTCTTAGGAGGGTATGTATTAGATGTCTACCGGCTTTTCTTACCCCATTTTAAAAACATTGCCATCTCATTGTTTGTTTTTTTTCTTAGGACCATCCATTCTTTTGTTAACTCAATCTGTTGATATGGAACTCGTTTTCCATACTTTGTTCTTTGAAATCCTTGTTTTATTCCCTATTCCACTGACAGTAGAAAGAAGATGTGCCCCAAATTTTCATCTGTTTTATGGGTTCAATTTTCAGAAACAAATTCTTCATCTTCCTCTGCTTCCCTGTGCCTCTTCTTCTCATTTGTTATAAAGTTTTTCCTTAGGTTTTTCCTTTTCACCTTTGAACAAGATTCCTTTTAGGATGTGAATTTCTCTGGGGCTAGCTTGGATAGATTTCCCTCAATGACTCCCCTCACTTCACATTCCTGCTACCCTTATGTATCTAGGTAGCTTCAGCACTCTGTAGGTGTATGTACATTTGGATGCATTTAGAAAAAGGTTTAGAAGGACCCCAAGTCAACTAAAAAATACTAGTTACTTCAAGGTAGGATGGGAGAGAGAGAGAAAGACTATTAACTTTCTATTTAACACCCTCTTTTTAAAAAATTGTGCAAACATTATGAATGTTTATATATAAAATGTATAAGTGACTAAATTACCATATTAAAAATACTTTATCTTGCTAATATCCAATGGAATGTAAGTGAAAACAACACTGAGATAGCTCTCACACACCAGATTGGGAAAAGAATTACAATTTTATGATGTTCAGTCTGGTAAAGATGTTGGGAAAGATGCACTATTTCAAGAAAAAGAAATTAAAGGGGAGCTTGAAGACTAGATGATGTAACTTAAAATACCATTTTAGGCATTTAAAACTCAGACTGAAACAAAGTGGGTTAATTTGGTCATTGAGTATTTTGTTTTCACTCATGAAATATTTCACATGCTTGTAAGCAAACTTACCAACAAATTCAAGAGCCGACTTCCACTCGTATTGGGATTACCTTCAGTTTTTTTTTTACTGTTATGTTTTGCCTAAAATGCTGATTTCTCCACTGCCTTATCAAGAGTTGGACCTGACCAAATACATCAATATTATATAATGAATATGTGGAGCTGGAAGGCTTCAAGTTCCTGTCAAGGTGACCTTACAGCCCACATCGATAGCTCTTGCCCTTGAACTCTACCCTGGAGAAACCACAGAAATGGGAGGAAACATTTTGAAGAACTAACAAAGAACGACTGCAAACCTCTGGGAGTCTTCAGCTACCCTGATCTGGAGTGACTCATGTGGGGGCAGGGGCAGGGCAACCAGAGGCAACAGGGCAGGCAGATTAGGGCAGCTATTCTCAATGCTGGTGCACATTAAATGTCATTTGAGAAAGCTTTTCAAAATATTCATACTAGCTAGCAATGCAGTATAGGAGAAGGTCCTTGGTCTTAGGCGATTCACACTGAAATACTAGATATCTACCACTTCTTTCAAATGCTTCAGCCAAACCAAAACACCTCTCAATACATACACACAGCGCAAATGTGGCAACTTTGGGTGAATCCAGATGAAGATAGTGATGTCCATTGTCCTATTTTTTTCACCAACAATATTATAGGTTTAATTTTTTGTTTTGAAAATACGATGTTGAGAAAATGCTGGCCTCCCGGCTTCATCCCAGGTATTGTGATTTTTTTGGTCTGTGATGGGTTGGCCTTTTAAAAATCCTCCACCTAGAATGTAAATGTCTTAACACAATAACTGGGAAATTGCCAGGAAAGCTATGTTAACCAGTGTGATGTAAATGTGTCAACCGGTCTGTGAAACTAGTGTATGATGCCCCATGATCATATGAATATACACAGCTATGATTTAATAAATAAAAATAAATAAATAAAGTTTGTAATGGACAAAAAAAAAAAAAAAAAAAAAAAATTCTCCACCTGTGGTTCCAGCACAGAGCCAGCAAGAGCAAGCACAAGTTTACCAGACAGTTTTTTAAAAGTTCTGCTCTTGAGGCTCCTTCCACAATGCCTTGAAATTGGAAGCAACAGTTCAAACCTCCAGGATCAGTGGAGTAAACACCGGACAGCTGGGTGCTCTGCCGAGTGAGGAATTAACACAAAATCGAACCCCAGCCAAAGGAACTGCCTCTGGTGGCAAAGAACAGTGACTGACTGTTGCTCTGTGGTGCTTAAACTTCTCTACCCAAGGTCTCTTCCCCCTACTAACATGACACTGATCTGAAGGGACATAAGTGAGAGAGTCTGGCCCTTGGCATCTCAGTCAAACATTTTGCTGTATTCTAGCATATCTGATTTTATCTCAGGAACACTAACTCACAGGCCGAGATGCCTGGATACCTGAGAAGTACCTGTGACAAAGGAAAGGCAATAAACTTAATGCATCCCACCTGAAGCGGAATTACTGTGAGAAATAGATTCTGAATTTAAAATAAACATTATAAAAATAATCAAGGAAATAAGAGAGTTTAAGCATGTGGGAAAAAGTAAGAAATCATTGAAAAGAACCAAGTGGAAACACCTAGTGTGAAAAGCATAATAGTTGAAGTAAAGAATACAGGAGATGGGATTAATAGCTGGATGGAAACAGCTGGAGAACAAATTAATGAAATGGAGGGTTAGGTTGAGGCAGCAGTCAATGAAGAAGAGGGAGAAAATATATAGAGGGCTGTCTGGAAAGTGTCCAGCTGTGTAGGTCTCTATTTTTCATATTACATGGCTGGATACGTCTCAGATAGCCCTGGTATAGTTTAAATGTTTTAGGACAGTGGTTCTCAACCTTCCTAGTGCTGTGACCCTTTAATACAAATCCTATGGGTCGTGACCTACAGGTTGAGAACCACTATTTTAGAATATAGAGGATAGAATTAGAAGTGTTAATATTAAAAATAATAAGAACTTGAGGAGAAAAAATGGAGAGGAAGAAATATTTAAACAGGGAAGATTCAACTTTTTAAAATTGAAGACAAGAATCCTTGGCTTGAAAAGGCTTATAGAACACCAAAGAAAAGAGATAAGGAAAAACCTATACCTACATTAGAGTGAGGCATTCAACCATCAAAGACAAGTTCTACAGAAATCATTTTACCACAAAGATGTATCTACCCTTGCATCAGAAAGCAGCTCAATTCATAATTGCCAAGTCATGGAAACAACCTAAATACTCACCATTCCTTGAATGGATTAACAAACTAGCATATATATTACATGGAGTACTATTCAGCCATAAGATAAGCTGAAGACTTTACATGTTTTATGTTTACCTGGAGAGAGTTGAAACACATTCTTCTTTGTAAAGTATCTCGAGAATGGAAAAAAAAAAAATCCAATGTACTCAGTACTAATGTAAAACCAATATATAAACAATTGCACATCCACACAAATGACAAAAACACAAATATAATCTAGCAAGGGACAAAGAAAAGGAGGGAGGGGGTAGGGAGGGGGAGGGTGATTGGAGGGAGGAGGGAGGGAAATTGGTGGAATCTCAGCTAATGAGCACAGTGTCAGGGTGTTCAGCACACTCCCTGGGTGAAGGGTTCAACTACAACTTGAACTTCGGAAGTGAGAACAATGTAACCTAAAAATTTGTATTCTCATATTAATTTCAAATCAGAAAAAAAAATTAAGCAGAGAAAAAAAAGACATGTTCTAAATGCTTTGGGGAGTGAACGCAGTGTTAACAATCACACCAACATCAAGTGGATGCTACAGGAAATATGGAAAACGAGGGACACGAGATTTAAATATTGTCAAGTTCAGGAAATACATAAGGATAAATAAACTTGAGTATAGGTCTTAAATTAAGGGCAGCCAACATAATATACAGAGTAAAATATATAATTTTGAACGAGGAAAAGGAAATTCTCCCTATCTAAAAGAAAGTAGGGAAGAAGAAAAGAAACAAAAAGAAATTATTTATAAATTGTAAAATAAGTTCTAATATAACAATAATTACAATAAATAAATAAATTAACCCACTAATTAAAAGACCTCTCAGATTAGAATTTTAAAGAAAGAGGCAGTATTATGGGCATTTATTTATTTATTTTTTGAGATGGGGTCTTTCTCTGTCACATAGGCTGGAGTGCAGTGGCCTGATCATAGCTCATGCAGCCACTAACTCCTGGGCCCAATCAATCCTCCCTCCTTAGCCTCCCAAGTAGCTGAGACTACAGGCATGTACCATTATATCTGGCTAATTTTATTTTTTATTGTAGAGACAGGGTCTCACTATGTTGTCCGGGCTGGTCTCAAACTCCTGAACTCAAGTGATTCTCTCAGCCTCCCAAAGTAGTGGGATAAACCACTGTGCCTGACCACACTTTTTAAAATAAGAAATAAGGCTGGGCGGCTGTAATCCTAGCACTTTGGGAGGCTGAAGTGGTGGATCCCTTGAGCTCAGGAGTTCAAGACCAGCCTGAGCAAGAGTGAGACCCTGACTTTACTAAAAATAGAAAAGCTAGCCTGGCGTTATGGCAGACACCTGTAGTCCCAGCTACTCGGGAGGCCAAGGCAGCAAGATTGCTCAAGCCCAAGAGACTGCAGTTGCTGTGAGTTATGATGCCATGGCATTCTACCAAAGCTGACAGAGTGAGACTCTATAATAAATAGATAGATAGATAGATAATAGATAGACAAAATAAGAAATAAGCAATATATCAAAGGCGAAGAACACTGGAAAACCAAAGACTAGCTTCCCAGCAAATATCTAAGTATTAATAGGCTGGCAATTTTAACATGTGACAAAATAATATTCAATGTAAACATATAAGAATGAAGAAAGGAAGAGATTGGATACTACTAAAAGGAAAAAGAGAACAGAAAAATATAACCAACATAAACACATATACCCCTAAAAATATGTGCTAAAAACAGATCAGGAACAATAGGTGTAATCACAGGGAGATGTTGAGAATTCCTCACTTCCAGTTGGACCTTGTATCAGATTTCTCTCAGGAATGGACAGATTAGGTCATCTAAAAATAATCAGAAACACTTTTTAAAAATCTTCTCTTTGCTCCCAGTGTTCTGAAATTTCACAATAATGTGCTTCAGCACGGCTCTATTTTTGTCCATCTTACTGGGGACGCATAGCCCTATTCAATCTGGCAATTCACATTCTTCTCTTTTAGGGAACTTTTTTTATTATTGTTTTGTTGCTGACATCCTCCCCTGTGTTTTTCTGTTCTCGCTGGAACCACTTTTATTCGGATGGCATCTTTTGCATGTTTTCTCTAGTTTTCTTATCTTTTCTTGCCCATTTTCTATAACTTTTTCTTTTTGATCTACTTTCTGGAAGATTTCCTTATCTATATATCTTCCAAGCCTCCTGCTGACTTTTACAATTTTCTCCTACCATATTTTTAACTTTAAGAGCACTTTTTTTGGTCCCAGAATGTTGCTTTTCTTAAAATAGAATTTTGTTCCTATTTCGTGTTTATACTACTTCATCCCTTTGAACAAATGCATCCTTCTTAAAAAGAAATTTTCTTCCTCTTAAATCGTATCTGTTTCTCCAGATACCCCCATATTTGTTTTTATTGTTGCTGTAAAAGATTAACACAATACACTTATATTATCGACCAGTTCTGTACGTTGGAAGCTCAACATGGGTTTCACTGAACTGAGTTCACAGGGCTGGAAGGAGCGTGTTTCTTTTTGGAGGCTCCAGGGACAATCGGCCTCCTTACCTTTTCCAGCTTTTAGAGACCACCCACAACTCCTAGTCTCACAGTTCCTTCCTTCCCTCCATGTTCAAGGCCACCAGCATCACATCTTCCTGATACTTCTTGTCACATCTCCCTCTGACCATGGCAAAGAAAATCTCTCAGCTTTTAAGGACTCCCATGATTAGATCAGGCTGCCTAGATAATCCATGATAATCTCTTCAACTCAAAATCAGCTCATTAGCAATTTTAATCACATTTGCAACCTTAAACCAGCCAAACAGCCTCGTAAAATAACATATTTCATGGTTTGGGGATTTGAGGTATATACATTTGGGGGCCATTATCCTACCTATCATATCCCCTCTTTTTTGGTTTTGTTCCCTGATTATGCCTTCAGAGGTTTTTCTCAGCTATTAGGTAATCTTTAGTGATCTGCACGTATGTAAGATCATATGAGGGGCGTAAACATTTACTGGATGTTCCAATATTGTCAGAAGAGCTTACTGACCATGTACTGTGGTGATTTGACTGGCCATTTCCTTGGGCAACCCCAAGGTCAGTATCTGAGGGCCTTTCCTGTTGGGTTGGTCAATGCCCCAGGGAAGAATTTAACAGTCTCCTGGCCAAAGGAAGAAGTCCTGGCACCAGAGTTGTGCGGTCTGAATGGGGAAGAGGTGCAGGGATGCCAAGGTCCAAGATGTGTATGTTTATACTTGATTCTCTCGTCTGTCAGCTGCGCCTGGTGTTCCTTTGGCAGAGACTAGAGATTCAATTGTCTGCCTGGGTGTGAAGATTCAGGGGGATATGGGGCAGGTGTGTCCAAATGGCTCTTAAACAGACTTCAACCAATTCTTTAATTTTCATTTTTTAATTTAAGTTAATTAATTATTGAATTAATTTTGAGACATAGTCGCACTTTGTCACCCTAAGTAGAGTGCCATGGTGTCATAGCTCACAGCACCCTCAAACTCTTGGGAACAAGTGATCCTTATGGCTCAGCCTCCCGAGTAGCTGGGCCTATGGGCGGCTGCCACAACACCTGGTATTTTTAGAGACAGGGTCTTGCTCTTGCTCAGGTAAGTCTCAAACTCCTGAGCTCAGACCATCCACCCTCCTTTGCCTCCCAGAGTGCTAGGATTAGAGGGGTGAACTACCACGCCCGGCCTCAATCCTTGAATTTTAAGTCAAAACCTCACCTCTATTTCCAGAGATACTGGCTAACAATTGCTAGTATTTAGGGGCTCTTTAGTGTAGACTAGATTGGTTGTTGGATTTACCCTCTGCTGGCTTAGAACTCAACTTTCTTAGTCCTCAGCTAAGTTTCACTGATCCATCTGCTTTCCAGCCTCCCAAATTTTGTTGTTGTTGTTTTTCCTATTGATCCTTGTCCACTCATGTCTTACTGGTTGTTGTTAAATCCCTTTATTGTTGCTTTAATGGAGTTTCTAAGGAGAGCAGAGCTCAAAGTTTGGGTTAAGTATATCATTTTTAGCTGGAAGGTGATACATTTTTCTATATTTGTGGAACCCACTGTGCAACATGGAAGTGCCCTGTCCTGCTGTGAGTGCCCCATGATAGCTCATATTTCTCTCCTTTTTGGGAGCTGTCCAGCTGAAGAAAAAGCTCAGAACCATAGGCTTCCTGTAGCTGAAGACCACTAGCATTCCACCCTAACCCCAACAGGCATCTGTTGATGATACTGGTTTACAGCTGTGACGATAGTGCCCAAACCATTTTCCCCAGCCTCTCTGTGCCTTTGCCTTTATAGCATCTGTGTGTACCTGCATGCACGTGCAGATGCATGCGTGCACACGTGCACATACACACCTACTTCCTTGGAGTGTACTCTCACCAGGATTAGGAATCTGAATTAGAGAGAGCTGAAGGGGAGGGGTTTGGTCCTCTTGTTCAGCCCTCTTATATGGCTCCGAATGCTGTCTTTGTAGAGAAATGGGCCCCTGATATTTTTGTGGCCCATCCATGTTTTTCTCCTCGTGCATCCAAATTGGAGATAGTGTCATAACCTTGTACAGTGGACCCTCCTCAGCTGACCATCATTGGCCATCTCCTTAAGTGGACCTAATTTCATAGATGAACATGCAGCTATATGTATCAGTTCGGTTGACCTAGTTCCTTATGTTGACCAACTTCATAGGTTGACTAGTCTGTTACAGACCCTTAGGTGGTCAACTTTCAGAGGTTCTACTAAATTTAGTTTCATAGCCATAGGAATATCCAATACCATAAATGTTTAAATACAGGGCAACTCAGAACATAAAGCATCCTCACTCCTTTGCCTGTTGAGAACACCCTCCAGAATGTTGGCCAATTTAAATATAAATAACTAACCTTCAGGGCTGAACTGAAACAGATATTTATTTATTTTTATTTATTTTTTTGAGACAGAATCTCACTATTTTGCCCTTGGTAGAGTGCTGTGGCATCACAGCTCACAGCAACCTCAAACTTTTGGGCTTAAGTGATTTCGTTGCCTCAGCCTCCCTAGTAGCTGGGACTACAGGTGCCTGCCACAATGCCCAGCTGTTTTTTTGTTGTGGTTATCATTGTCGTTTAGCAGGCCCTGGCTGGTTCGAACTGGCCAGCCCCAGTGTATGTGGCCAGCACCCTAACCACTGAGCTTTGGGCACCAAGCCTGAAACCGATATTTATTTATAAATTTTATTAGAAGAGTTTCCTTATACATAGATCTAATTTTAAATTATATATTACCATTACCAAAACTAATTTAATTTGCTGCTTATTTCTACTTCTGTTGGAAGAAACAATTTTATTCAAATTCTTCACCAGCATCTTGGGCATCAGAGTCATTGTCCAGTATGGCCATTTTTTTCTTTTTCAATTGTCCAGGACAATTTTCCCCAGCATGTTGTCTTCATTTCCATTTGAGGCATGGAGATGCATTAATGTTTGTTTCTGTATTTTTGTTGTCACAGAAATGTTTATCCCAAGCCACAATAACCGATTATGTCAGGACAGGTTTTGGTTGTTTAATTTGTTCTGGTAGTGAATGTGCATGATTTCTAGACAACCATTTCCTGGATTGATTTTTAAAGTGAGTTTTAAAAGGCTTGTTTACAAAGACATCTGACACTTGCAATTGTGAGGTGATACCCTTAGCAATAATTACTAAATCTGTGTCACATTTCTTTGCCTGCCTTATTTACCAATTCTGTCACCTGACATCTCTAATTATCACAAACCAGCATTGATTGAGGTCAATTCAGGCTGATAATTCTTCCCCAAACAAGAATTTTGTTCAAAATAAAGAAATGGAGAGAGAATTTCCATAACATGAGAGATTTTTAAGGGATTCAAATTTAGGATAATTCTTTTCTGGGAGTTAATTTTTAGAGAGGTATATTTGGAGTAAATTTCACACCAAATTGATTTTATTGCTCATTGCTAATCCCTTTCATCATGATATTCTCATATTTGATCTCATAGCTAGCAGGCTTTGAGTACCATTGGTCTTAAACATCATGTATGCACTGAAGACTCTCAGCTTTATATCTTCAACTTTGACTCTTCTCTTGATCTTCAACACCCACCTAAATTGATGTTTAATAGGCATCTCACAATTAAAATGTTCAACACAGAATACAGAAGTCTTGAATAATTTCCTCTCCCCCTTTAGAACCTGTTCCTCTTTCAATCTTCCCTACCTCAATTAATGACTCTATTATCCATCTTGATGCTCGGGTTGAAACCTCCAGGAGTCCTCATGAGTGGCTTGGCACTATTCTTGAAGGAGTTAGAAAGTTCTACTCTAGGAAGACTGGATTAGTTCTCCTGGGAATGCATTTGTTCCCTAAGAGGGGGGTGCCCCTTGATTTTGTCTCTTTGCATGTGTTCATGTATTCTTTGACCTCTGCCACACTGTGATATAACATAGAAGCCCTTACTGGAAGTGAAGGCTGTGCCCTTGAACTTCCCAGCCTGCAGAACCATGAGCTAAACCAGCAGTTCTCAACCTATGGGTCAAGCCCCACAGGAACTGTATTAGGAAGGTTGAGAACCACTGAGCTAAATAGACCTCTTTTCTGTATAAATTCCCAGTCTCTTATAATTCTGTACAGCAACACTAAACAGACTAAGACAGTTTAGTGTTATATAAGACTGTTGAGATAAACAGTCTAGTGTTAGACTATCTAACTAGACTGTTTATCTCCCTTTTAGATATCTGCAGGACCCTCTCCTTCATTTCAGTTAGGTCTCTGCTGAGGTGTCATCTACCTACCAGTACCACATTCCACCCACCCCAACACATGCCAGTCACTCTGGGACCCTTCATAGTACTTATCATTCCATCGCTGTATATTTACTAGAATTTAAAAATTTATTGTTTACATTATACATGTTTGTTTTCTGTATTCCCAACAGAATACAGGCTTCATTAAGGCCAGAACTTTGTTCTGTTCACACTTTATTCTCAGTGCCTAGCACCAAGCCTGTATCCAATAAATATTTGTTAAATAAATGAATAAATTTCTTTTTTGGAAGCACCAATTTTCCACATGGTAGATGACATATTCCATACTCCATTTTCTGCCTCCTCTCTCATAATGTCATCCTTTTTCATTTACCACTGCATTGCTGACATCTTCTTAACATTGATGATTAATGTGCTCTTATTTTGCTATAGTATTCTATTCTTTCTGGTATAGTGTAAAATTCCGCTATAGCATTATCTGTTTCTTGTGTTATTGTTTTCACCTGGTGCCGACAATCTCAGCCAGGCTTCTGTTTATCTCCGTCTACTGCATTTTTATTTCTTCTCTCATCTTACATTTCATAGGTTCTACATTTTCTTCTTGAATTTTTTAGTGAACTTAAACTTCTCTTTTAACAATTTTTTTTTTTAATGTTTGTTTTGTTTTGCTTCCTGGCAGAGCATATAAGGTGTGTTTCATCATCCACACAGATCCCAAAAGCAAAGAATGGGAGACTTACTGGTCTGAGGCATTTAAGGAAGTCTCTTTCTAATCATCTGGCTAAGCTAACCCAGCAGAGACTTCAGTGGTAAGATGTAGCAAAAAATGCAGACTATAAATAGTAGAAACTCTGTAAGTTGAACACCCAAGGAACTGCAAAAAACTGGTCAACATACGGAGGTGGTCTGCATAAGAAACTAGGTCTATTGTGTTGAAATGCACATGTGGTACATGTCCAGTCTATGAAAATTAAGTCAACTTAAGGAGCTGGTCAGTGTAGGGAGGTGGTCAACTATAGAAATTCAAAAAAGATATTATGCAGAAAGAGCATCACCACCAACAAACAAATTAACAAACTCTGAAGAGGGCAAGATTCTGATTTCCAGAGTTGTCACATTATATTACTTAAATGGTCAAATTCTCTAACAAAAAATATAAGATATGCAAAGAAACCAAAAGTATGGCCCATAAATAGGACAAAGAGGGAGAAAAAAATAATCAGTGGAAATTACCTCAAGGAAGCCCAGATGTTGGACTTATTAGGCAAAGACTTTAAATAAGTTATTTAAAATATGCCCAAAGAACTAAGGAAATCACGTCTAAAGAACTAAAGGAAAGCATGAGAATGTTGTCTCATTAAATATGAAGTATTAATGAAAGGAGAGAAGTTATAAAAAATGAAATTCTGGAATTGGAAGTTCAATAACTGAAATAAAACATTCACTTAGAGGAGCTCAGTGAAAGGTTTAACAGGCAGAAGAAGAAAGAATCAGGTGCCCGTAGCTTGGTGAGTAGGGTGCCAGCCACATACATCAAAGGTGGTGGGTTTGAGCCCAGCCTGGGGCTGTTAAATAACAACGACAACTGCAACCCCAAAATAGCTGGGCACTGTGTCAGGCACCTATAGTCCCAGCTACTCAGGAGGCTGAGGCAAGAGAATCGCTTAAGCCCAATAGCTAGCTTGAGGTTGAGGTTGCTGTGAGCTGTGATGCCACAGCACTCTAATGAGGGCGACATAGTGAGACTCTGTCTCAAAAAAGAAAAAAACAAACAAAAAAGAAGAAGAAGAAAGAATCAGCAAACTTGATGATAGGTCAAATGATATTAACTGAAGAACAGAAAGAAAAAAGAATGATGAAAAATGAACAGAGCCTCAGAAACTTATCAAGCATACTAAGATATATATATTGAGAGTTCTATAAGAGAAGAGAGAGAAAGGGATAGAAAGAATATTTTGGGGGAAAAACTATAGCCAAAACTTGCCAAATTTGTTCAAAAACATCCATGTACATATCCAAGAAATTCAACAAACTCCAAGGAGGAAAAACTTAAAAAGATAACCACCAAGGGTGGCACCTGTGGCTCAGTGAGTAGGGTGCCAGCCCCATATACCAAGGGTGGCAGGTCCAATCCTGGCCCTGGCCAAACTGCAACATCAGGCATTGTAGTGGGTGCCTATAGTCCCAGCTACTCGGTAGGCTGAGGTAGGAGAATAGGCTGAACCCAAGAGCTGGAGATTGCTGTGAGCTGTAATGCTACAGCACTTTACAGAGGGCAACAGGGTGAGACTCTGTCTCTAAAAAAAAAAAAAGATTCCACCATGACACATCATAATTAAATTAGTGAAAGGCAAAGACAAAGAAAGCATCTTCAAAGCAGCAAGAGAAAAATAACATATAAGGGACCTTTAATTAGATTAACAGCCAAAATTTTTGGCATGAGCTATTAAGGCCAGAAGGGCAGTGGTATTTTCAGAGGTCTGAAAGACAAAGACTGCCAACCAAGAAGTCTATATCTAGCAAAACTATCCTTTAAAAATGAAAGATAGATTAAAACATTCCCAGAAAAACAAAAACAGAAACAATTTTCCACTAGAAGACTTGCTGTACATGAAATACTAAAGCTGTTAAGTCCTTCGGATGGAAATGATAGGGAACTAGACAATAATTCAAATCTACACAAAGAAATTAAGGGCACCAGTAAATGTAACTATGTAGGAAAATACAAAAGCCAATGTAAATTCATTTTTTCCTTTGTAACTCTTTTTTCTCTAATTTGTTTTTTTAAATAAATGCAAACTTTATTTCATTTCTTTATTATACCCTTATATATTCATTTTATTACTTATATTATTTATATTTTCTACATTTACAATCTGTTTAGCAACTATCTTTCTCCCTAGTTCTTTAGGTTTCTGTATTCTACTGAAAATTTATATTTCATAATTTAATTTAATTTATTTTTTTATTAAACCATAGCTGTGTACATTAATGCAATTATGGGGTACAATGTGCTGGTTTTATATATACTCTGAAATCCTTTCATGAAACTGGCTCCATAGCCTTCACTGCATTTTCTTAGTTATTGTGTTAAGACATTTATATTCGACACTTAGTAGATTTAACACGTACCCTTGTAAAATGCACCATAGGGGTGGTCCCACCAATTACCCTCTTTTTCCTTCTCCCCCCTTTCATCTTGGGCTGTAGTAGGGTTACAGCTTTCATATGGAAATGTGGGTGCTTATAAATTGGTTTCATAATAGGGCTGAGTACATTGGATACTTCATAATTTAATTTTAAAGAACAACTGCATGAAGCAAAAACGATAAATCTATGTTGATGGTTATACAATGTGTAAAGATTTGTATGACAGACATAGCACAGAGGTCGGGAAGGGAATGTAGCTATACAGGAAAAAAGTCTTTGCATACAATTAAAAATAAGATGATATTAATCCAAACAAGATTATTATAAATTAAGATCCTGGCCAGGTGTGGTGGCTCATTCCTGTAATCCTAGCACTCTTAGAGGTTGAGATAGGAGGATTGCTTGAGTTCAGGAATTTGAGATCAGCCTCAGCGAGAGCAAGATCCCATTGTTATTAAAAATAGAAAAATTATCCAGGCATCATTGTGTGCATGCATAGTCCCAGCTACTTGGGAGGCTGAGGCAGAGGAATTGCTAGAGCCCAGGGATTGCTCCAACCTCAGGAGTTTGAGGTTGCAGTGAGCAATGATGACACCACTGCACCTGGGTAGAGACCCAGGTGACAGAGCAAGACTCTGTCACACACACACACACAAAAAGCTATTATAATTCCCAGGGCAACCACTGAGGAAATAGATAAAACACATACAATTAAATACATGACAAAGGAGTACTAGAAAATGTTTATTTAGCACAAAAGAAATAAATAATGGAGGAATAGAAGTACCAATAAAATGATGTATGTTAAAAACAAAGAGCAAGCTAGGTGTAGTGCCGATAGTACCAGCTATGTAGGAGGCTGAGGTGGGGAGGATTGCTTGAACATAGGAGTTGGAGGCTGACATGGGCAACATAATGAGACTCCATCTCTAAAACAAACAGCAGGATGATAGACATAAGTTTTACCTTATCAGCAATGAAATTGCTATAAATGATCAAAACTAAAAACTTTTACATTTCCATAGACATCATTAAGAAAGACAAGGCAACCCATAAGATGGAGAAATCATATATCTGATAAGGGATTTGTGTCTAGAATATATAAGGAGTTCCTACAACTCAACAATAACAAGACAAATAACCCAATTTTAAAGTTATACAAAGGACTTGAAGGTACACTTTTCAAAGTAGATAAACAAATGGCAATAATCACATAAAAAGATGTTCAACATCATTATCCATCAGGGGAATATGAATTAGAACAACAACAAGTTAAAACTTCAAACCCAGTAAGATGGTTGTTAACAAAAATGAGGGACAATTATAAAGAATGGCGAGGATGTGGAGAAATCAAAACCCTCCTACACTGCTGGTAAAAATGTAAAGTGGCAAAGCTTCTTTGAAAGTCTGGAAGTTCCTCTTAAGGTTAAACGTAGAATTACCTGAAGTATATACCCCTTCAAGGTATGTACCCTTAAAACTTGAAAACCTATGTTCAGAGAAAAATTTGTACACAAACGTTTCTAGCAGCTTTTTTCACAGCTCAAAAGCAGAAAACAGCCAATGTCTGATGAACGGATAAACACAATGTGGTGTATCCATAAAATGAACTATTATTCAGCTTTAAAAAGGGATGAACTGGTGATACCACTAAAACTTAGATGAACATGGGAAACATCATGCTAAGTGAAAGAAGCCAGACACAGAAATCTACATACTGTATGTTTCCATTTATATGAAATTTCTAGAATAGGTGAATCCATAGAGACTGAAAGATTCGTGGTTGGCAGAGATTTGGGGAAGGGGGGGAATGTGGAGTGGTCCTTCATGGTTAGTTACAGGGCTTCTTTTTAGTCTTATGAAAATGTTCTGGCCAGGTGCGGTGGCTCATGCCTGTAATGCAAGCGCTCTGGGAGGCTGAGGCGGGTGGACTGCCTGAGCTCAAGAGTTCAATATATTCTAGGTAAAAGCCAGATCAGAGTTAGGCTTTCACAGGAATTTAACTTAAATAATTATTTAGGTAAATTCATAAGAGTCAGTGCATTTTGTCATTGCACACCCAGATATTGTTTTAAGTGAGCTGAGCTGTTTCAATACTGAGAAAATGATAAGTAGCCATTTAGAATGTTCATGTAATGTTTGGAGAGTTTTGTGCTGTTAGGGATTCAAGGTATATATAATATATATGAAGGTACATAACGTGCAGTTATATATCTAATATATGTTATATATAAAATATACCTAAGTTTTTTTAAATTGTGGGGGTGTATTATAAAATCAATAATAATATGCAAACACTTGTGCCTGTGTATTTGGACTAAATACAGGTATGTTATTATTAACAAATATATTTAATGTTTATTTACTATGGAAGCCATTTCCTAATCAAGTTGCATAATACTAGAACAGAATGCATATGCTCCCACACATTGATTTACTGCCTCTTCTTACACTGCCGTCAACCTTCATATTACCCATGCTATTAAACATAGGAGGCATTTTCAATGGACCAAATTTTCAGAAAAATTAGTTTTGAGATTTTTTTTTTTTTTTTTAAGTTCTATACACTGTTTTGAATGTATTTTATTTGCAGCTGTTTTGGACATCTGTTTAATAATTCAGGTACTGAATTTTATTGCTTGCTAATTGTGCCTTTCTGTTGCTAAATTAAGAAATGCCATGTTTACTGTGATATAAAAATAAGTCACTAACTTTAAGTTACATATAATCAGGCAACTATTTAAAAATTATATGTTATATTAATAGGCATAGAGTTAAACCACCTTCAACTCTTTAGCTTTTATTTGAAAGAAATGTGGAATGAGCTAAAACTTTCCAATAAGTTAGAAAGTGAAATGGATAAACATTTCCCTGTTTTATAGGTATTTTTCTGTGCATTATAAGTTACAGGAACAAGGTATATGTTTTTTACATTGTCTGGATTGTCTACTGCAGGTAAATATTTACAATGAGTGGGAACATAGTTGAAATTTATAGCTGGGACAATGCACGTGCTTCTTATGTAAACAAAGCATAAGATTATTTGCAAAGATCAGATTTAGCACTGTTAACTTTTAATATTCATTAGCTATTTACGGTAAATTATAAATTCTAAAATTAGTATCAGTATTTTACATCCTATTTTTTTTCAACTTTTTATTATTTTCACATTTGGGCATAGCATTAAACTATTCTTATTTCTTTATATTTTGAAATGTGATTGTAATTAGGTTAACATTAAGTTTATTTGTAGGAAGTTTTTCATAAAGAAGAAAATTAACTTTCCATACAAATGAACATCAGGTATGGAATTACTGATTTTAGTGCAATATCTATACAATTATCCAGAAGTATCACTTAAGATGTTTCTGTTTTGGACAGTGTAACTATTTGAGCTCATATTTTTATAATTCTCATTGAGAATTTAGGGGCATGGTAATCTTTACCAAACTGAATCTGATAATTTTAAATAAAACTAAATTTACCTTTAACTATTAGTTAAAAGGAAACCATTTAGAAACATATCGGTACATTGGAAAATGTGAAACAAGCTTTTCTTTCAAAATGTGTATTTACTGAAAATTTTAGGGACAGTTGCCCAGAATTTGAGTCTGTGCTATCCCATTAATTTTTGTCTAGCTTAAAAGGTATTTGAAAATATTCCATTTCTTTGTATTTTATTATTTTCTGAC
>CAUYPK010076941.1:0-13267 GCA_963574355.1 Loris lydekkerianus
AATAAGGTCATGTTAACAAAGTGAGAATGTCAAACAAAAGAGGGAATTGTTGGGCCCTGCCATGTGCCTGAGGCCTAGTGCAACTTCCCCAGCCTGACTAGAAGTAGATCCATCGAGCTACTTCCGCGTAGCAATGACTCAGAAAGGCCCGGCCTGAAACTGCCTCTACCTAGATACAGCCGACATGGTACCATGCCATTGGCCCAACCCTGTTACCACCCATCACACCACCTCATTCCCCCGCCTCCTTTCCCCGCCCCTTCCCCACACTCTATATAAGCAGCTGCGTGTCGCAATAAAGTTGAGTTCCTGCTTTGATAGACTCCTGGCTCCATGTGTTCCTGTTCAGGCCAAGACGTTCACCATCCCATTCAGCCCCGGGGATAGAGTCAGGCTGGCCCTGCTCTCCCCTCTTCTAGACCTGCCGGATAGCCCGGCAAATGTACAGCCACAGTCCTGCTCATGTTCAGGCACTCCTCCCACCTATGCCTCTCAAAGTGCATTTATTAAATTCTAAAATTAATATAGTACAATTTCCAGTATAATGAGGGAAAAAACTACCATAAACCTAATTTTAAAAGTGCGAGAATACAAAGCAATAAAGAAAAGAAACCTATAGAATAGAAGACCAGAATTGTAGTGTCAACTTTGCCACTATCTAGTTGTATGACTGGAATCAATTATTTTACTTTTCTGGATTTTGGTCCCTCTGCTACCTTCACAAAAATTCTAAGTCACCCCACAACAATTCAAAAATTAAAAGTCCTTTCTTGTACAACTTTATTTACTGAGTTTCTAAATATTAGCTGTGATGTCATAGTTATAATTAATATTCATTAGTAAATAAGACAAAAGATAAATTCTTAATACCAATATGAATTTAGACTTAAATTCCTATGTTATACATCATAAAGAATGACTTGCTTCACTGTCTAAAGCAGGCGTTCTCAAACTTTTTAAACAGGGGGCCAATTCACTGTCCCTCAGACCATTCGAGGGCCAGACTATCGTTTAAAAAAAAAAAAAAAAAATGAACAAATTCCTATGCACACTGCACATATCTTATTTTGAAGTAAAAAAACAAAACAGGAATAAATAAAATCACACCGCCTCATGTGGCACACGGGCCACAGTTTGAGGATCCCTGGGATTATTTGGTCTGATCTCTTCCCTCAACTGAAACTGAAAAATAGCTAAGTGACCAAATCTAAATTACAGTAGCATACACAATACTTAATTGATAATTTAACTCATTCTCTTCCTAAATGGCATAAAATATGGTTTGCATTTTGTTTGAAGTTCACTTATAATTATTCCAGAGACATCTGTAAACCTCTTTAATATTCCTCTCAGAATGACTTTTCTAGACTCTTCTTATCCACACTATTCCTGACTGAGCACTGGGCTGAGTCATTAGAATAAGTATCTGCTACAAATATTATTAATGAGATAACATACCAAGGGATCCAAGCAACTACTAACCACCTGGGACAACTGCACTGCTCTGTATAAAAACCATTACAGCAGCAAATATAGACCCTGCCTGGGCATCTTATAATTGGTTTACCCATGCAATAGCTTTCCTATAACACACTACTCACAAATCACTAAGTACCGATGTCAGGACACATGGAGCATGACCATACCCTAAGCACCCTGTTGTAGCAAATGTATGAGACATGATTTTCATGAGCAAAAATGCTTAATTTGCCTGTTAAATGTCTACGTTTAACAAATTACATAAGTTGTGTCAAAGTACAATGGTTTGGCAATAACTTATAATTAATGGAAAGAAAACTTATTTCAGAAATTAAAATTTACTAAAGCAAATTCTAAAACAAAATATATTAATTTTGTTTTCCTACCTTAAGGTCACTTTTTATACTCTCTTATAAAGAACAGAACATTTTAGATGTGAAGACTGTGTTTTAAGGACCAATTCAATTATGGGTTGGCAAGTTATGGTCTAAGGCAGTGGTTCTCAACCTTCGTAATGCCATGACCCTTTAATACAGTTCCTCATGTTATGGTGACCCCAACCATAAAACGATTTTCGATGCTACTTCATAATTGTAATTTTGCTACAGTTATGAATAATAATGTAAATATCTGATATGCAGGATGGTCTTAGGCAACCCCTAAGATACCAAGCACCATTAAACACCCAGGGTTTTTTCTAAAAAAGCTCTCTGATCTTCCCAAGACATTCCTAAGCATTAGAAGTAAGACTGTGTTTTCCTCCAGTACAGTCTACATAGGCTAAACTATAGAGAGAAAACCAGGAAAGTGCCAGGACTCATGATGAAAAAAAAAAAAAAAAGAAAAGAAAATATTTGTAAATCTGTATCCTACTTTGCAAACTTAGTACCCGGTGGATCAGAATTACAACTTTTGACCTCAACTCTTACCAAAGCCACATAGATCTCAAAAACCTTCTACCATTATGAAAGATACTACAGACAACGAAACATCAGAGAAAAGCACTACCAAATATATTTAAAATAAGTCTTTTTTATATTAAGGTCTAGTACACAAGATAAGATGTTTACTATAAGAAAGACATTTCAAAGTACACTGTCATGACTCAGTTCTAGATCTAAAGAGATATTTGCATTCAAAAACTGAATTTAAGGGTGGTGCCTGTGGCTCAGTGAGTAGGGCCCCATATACTGAGGGTGGTGGGTTCAAACTCAGCCCCAGCCAAACTACAACAAAAAAATAGCAGGGCATTGTGGTGGGTGTCTGTAGTCCCAGCTACTTGGGAGGCTGAGATAAGAGAATCACATAAGCCAAAAGAGCTGGAGGTTGCTGTGAGCTGTGACGCTACAGCACTCTATTGAGGGTGATAAAGTGAGACTCTACCTCTAAAAAAAAAATAAAAACTGAATTTAAGACATTAGTTCCACACAGCAAAATAATGATGATAATAACAATAAAAGAATACATTTTTAAAAGTGCAGAAATGCTTTATTACCTATAATTTGAACGTCTTATAGATGAAAAGAAAAAAAACCAAACCATACAAATACTAGAAGAAATATGACAGAATTCCTCTTTAACCTTAGTTATAAAGACTTACTATGATTCAAAATTCAGAGACAAGAAAAGATTAATAAATTTGACTTCATAAAAATAATATAATTTTACACAGCAAAAAAACATGAACAAAATGAAAATACAACAGGAAAGACACATGGACAGACAATTCCAAAAAAGATAAACACAGCCCTTAAACATAAGAAAAGACATTGGACCTCATTCACAATTACAAACTACCCTGACATTCTGTGTCTTACTTACCAGATTGGTGAAAATTTTAAATTTGACAGCACATTCTGTTGGTGAAGTTATGATGGCACAGCCGTTCTCATACACTGCCTGTGGGAACACAACCTGGTACTCCCCTTTTGAAGCAGAAATTGGCAATATGTAACAGAACTTCCTATACTTTAGCCTTTGACTCAGTAATCCTTCCTTCTAGGAATTTACCCTGAAGATATATCTTCAACAATACGGGAGGAAAGAGGAAGAGGGAAGGATGAAGATATTCATTGCACCATCAAGGGTAATTACAAAATATCGCAAACAATCTGAACATCTATACATAGGAGAATGATTGAATCAACTATCGTACATCCACACAATGACTACTACGCTGCTGTGAAAAAGAACGAGGATGAGAGGTGGAAGTGATTTGCAGTGGTTTCTAGTACAGACTGTTAAATGGAAAAGAGCAAGACACAAAAGGCTATCCAATTCTGAAGAGTACACTATCTTTCCTACAAGAGGAAACAGACATACACATGGATCTGCTCATTTGTACAAAAAGAAACCTGGGAAGGATAAAGAGATTGCTTACACACACGAGGGGGGTTAGCAATAGGATGCAAAAGTAGGAAAATGAGAAAGGGTAAAAGAGACAAGTGAGAGTAACAGTTCTAAGATGGAACCGTTCTTTTGCGTTCTGACTTATAACCCTGGTAATGTTACACATAATCAGGAAAATTAAACATTGAAATCATCACAGGAGGGTGAACCCCAAATATAACCCCAAACAGAAACAAGTGAAATGAATTGTATTACAAATGAAAACGTAATTATTCTGACTTATCTCAAGGTTATATAGTAAAAAGAATTATACAAAAGAAGGTGGTAGGAAGGAAGAAATAATTAATTTAAGCAACTTTATAACCCAGTACACACCGTATATACCCTAAGGCTAAAGTCAGACCCACTCTAGTCAAATGGGCATGGGATAGCAATTCCAAAACTACTTTATGCATATTACAGTAAATATTGTAGATAATCATAACCAAGTTTCTTTTTGTCAGAGACAGGAGTTATAAGTAGTAAAGGGAAAAAATGGAATAAATCCTATGGTATTGTATTAGAAGTATCAATATGAACTCATGACTTTGAAAAAAATGTACACACACAATAGGGAAATAGACACAGGTATGCATATGTGTATACACTCACGTTTGCCAGCATGATCTCCTGAAAGCAACAATACCCTCATAGTAATGAGCCCACCTAGTGCCCAGAAATTGGTTTCTAAATACCACTCCTTGCAGAAATGTTTGATCTCAGGGCTAGAGTGGGAAAAATAGAAAATAGGTCAGAAAGCAGTAAAGTGCTCAAAAAAAGATAGGCCAGGTACAGTGGTTCATACTTACATAACCACAGCACTCTGAAAGGCCCAGGCAGAGGATGACTTAAGGCCAAGAGTTCAAGATCAGGAGCTTGGGATCAGACTGGGCAACACAGCAAGACCATGCCTTGACACACACAAAGTGTTTTAATCAGCTGGCTATAGTAATGAGTGCCTAGCTAAGGAAGACTGAGGCAGAAGGATCACTTGAGCCCAGGAATTCAATGCTACAAGTATGCTATGATCACACCACCTCACTCCAGCCTGAGCAACAGAGCAACACCTTGTCTCTAGGGGGAAAAAAAAAACAGAATGGGAGATATCAAAAAAGCAGGAGTAAGCCGGGCAGTGACTCACACCTGTAATCCTAGCACTCTTAGAGGCCAAGGTAGGAGGATCCCTTGAGCTCAGGAGTTCAAGACCCCATCTCTACTAAAAATAGAAAAATTAGCCAGGCATTCTGGCAGACACCTGTAGTAGAGCTACTTGGGAGGATGAGGCTTAAGCCCAGGAATTTGAGGTTGCTATGAGTTAGGCTGAGTCATCACACTCTAGGCTTGGGCAACAGAGTGAGACTCTGTCTGAAAAAAAGACAGGAGTCACCTGAAGGCATTTTCAATGGCCAAACCTGAGACGTTCTGAGCAATAAAGTACTAAATTAGATTACAACCCACAGAATATAATGCTAATCTATGAGTCCATACTATGAGCATAAAGAAATGAGGAAAAAGAAAAAGTTCTTCCTTACAGTTGAATCTATTATTTTCTACTAAGCAAACATTATAATGATAACCTGTTTCAAGTAAGAATCATCAATGAACATTATAATTAATGGAAAAAATATATAAGAAACAGGATATTTACATAGCCTGTATTTCCCCACAACATTTTTATTAAGTGCAACATGGAAAATAGTAACTTTATCAGGGACAAATCTGACAACCAACTTAACCAAGAGATCAAAGTTAACATCACCAATAGTGAGACAATTCAATATTATCTGCGTTCTAAAATGATGTACAAAATAATACTTCTACAATGTTCTTGCCAAAATCCATAACCTGAATCAAGAGGAAAAAGACAAACTTTGAGAGAAAAACTACAAAACAACTAGTAAGTGCTATTCAAAAATACTATTCAAAGTCATAAAAAGGCTAGGCAAGGTGGCTCATGCCTGTAATCCTAGCATCCTGGGAGGCTGGGGAGGGTGGATTGCTTGAGCTGAGGAGTTTGAGACCAGCCTGAGCAAGAGCAAGACCCTGTCTCTACTGAAGTTAGAAATATTAGCCAGGCACAGTGGTGGGTACCTATAATCCCAGCTACTTGGCAGGCTGAGGCAAGAGGATCTCTTGAGCCCAGGAGTTTGAGGTGAGCTATGATGCCATGATACTTTACCCAGGTTGACTAAGACTCGGTCTCAAAAAAAAAAAAAAAAAAAAAAAAAAAATCCGAAGTCATAAAAGAAAGTATAAAGAATTGTTTCAGAAAAAAGAAAAGGAAGAGACAAGACAACATAATGAAACATGTAATCCTGGATTGGCTACTAGACAAGACATGGAATACCATTGAAAACTTTTGGTGAAATTTGAATAAGGTCAATAGTTAGATAATGTCAATATATTAATGTTAATTTCTTGATTTTATCATTGTACTGTAGTTATATAACATGTTAACATTTGGAGAATCTGCTGGTTAAAGGACATACAAAAATTCTTTGTACTATTTTTAGAATGTTTCATTCCAAATGAAAAGATAAAAAGTTATTTTTTCTTTGAGCTAAGAATCTCCCTATGTCACCCTGGGTAGAATGCCAATGGAGTCAAGAGCTGACAGTAACCTTAAACTCCTGAGCTCAAGAGATCCTCCTAAGTAGCTGTAACTAAAGGCGCCTGCCACAATGCCTGGCTAGTCACTCTCTCACTCTCTCTCTCTCTCTCTCTCTCTCTCTCTCTTTTTTTTGCAGTTTTTGGCCAGGGCCGGGCTTGAAGCGGGCACCTCCGGCATATGGGGCTGGCACACTACTCCCTTGAGCCACAGGCACCACCCTAGTTTTTCTCTTTTTAGTAGAAATGAGGTCTCACTCTTGCTCAGGTTGGTCCTGAACTCTTTAGCTCAGGCAATGCTCCCACCTCAGCCTCCCAGAGTGCTGGGATTACAGGCATGAGCCACAACACCCGGCCAAAATAAAAAAAAATAATAATCTAAATTTTAGAGATTAAAAATTGTAACCAAGAGTAGTCAGAGCCATAAAAACTAAGGATATCTCACATTTAAAAAGTATGATTTTACTGAAATACAAGAAACAGCTCTTCCTGGCTTGGCACCTGCGGCTCAAGCCACTAAGGCGCCAGCCACATACACCTGAGCTGGCGGGTTCAAATCCAGCCCAGGCCCGCCAAAACAACAATGACGGCTGCAACCAAAAAATAGCCGGGCATTGTGGCAGGAGCCTGTAGTCTCAGCTACTTGGGAGGCGAAGGCAGAAGAATCGCTTGAGCCCCGGAGTTGGAGGTTGCTGTGAGCTGTGATGCCAGGGTGACAGCTTGAGGCTCTGTCTCAAAAAAAAAAAAAAAAAAGAAAGAAAGAAAGAAAGAAACAGCTCTTCCACCAAACCTTTGATGTCACCTGTTTCTGAGACTGCAGTGGTTTAGTGGCTATCAATTCACCAACTATAATAAAGATAAATTTCTCATTTGGTCATTGTTTGAAAACCTTTTCATTTCTGTATTATTTGGTTTTATAGTTAAAAAAATATTCCCTATTCTACAATGTTTAGAATCCTGCCAAAACTGCCACTCTACTTACTATTACTTCCAGGGCACTGGCCAGGCTATGAAAAATGTCTAAGCAATACTTTCACTGCTAACTATATCCAGGTCTCATATTATACTCAATTTCAGAGATCCTTGGATCTACTACATATTGTTCATAAATACAAGAAATGGCCAGGGCGGTGCCTGTGGCTCAGTGAGTAGGGCGCTGGCCCCATATACCTAGGGTAGTGGGTTCAAACCCAGCCCTGACCAAACGCAACAAAAAATAGCTGGGCATTGTGGCAGGCTCCTATAGTCCCGGCTACTAGGGTGGCTGAGGCAAGAGAATCGCCTAAGCCCAAGAGCTGGAGGTTGCTGTGAGCTGTAACGCCATGGCACTCTACCTAGGGCGATAAAGTTAAACTCTTTCTTAAAAAAAAAAAAAAAAAAAAAAAAAAGAACAAAGGTGCCAGGCAGCACCCCTTCAAATCCAGCCGAGGCCAGCTAAGCAACAGGCACCCACCACAATGCCTAAAAAAAAAAGAAATGGCCACAAAATTCTGGAATGTGGATAATAAAAAGATCTTACACTTTATGTTGACATGGCTTTAAAGACAACGGAATCTAGGGTTCATGGCTACCAGTCAGCTATTCTGATTTCATGGCTTCCAAGACCAGTCTATAGCCCCTTCAGTTTTTTTCACCCTATAAATTCCAGAAAGTTCCTCTCCCATGTTATTGGACTTAAATCCTACTGAGCAAAAGAGACTTTGCACTAGTCCAGAAAACACTTCACATAAACTTTTCCCCCTACAATAATGGATCCTAAAACAGAGTAGGTATTCATACTCAAGGTTTTCCCTTTTTTTTTTTTGGTGGAGCGTGTTTCTAAGAGAAATGAGATATTTCCATAATCAATCAAATACACCTTAGTCCAAACCACTTGAGCCTACTGTCATGCAAACTGGATCCCTTGCATGTGCCATTTATAGTGAGGTTCATGTTCCTATGAGAATCTAATGTTCACCCCTGATCTGACAGGCAGTGAATTTCGGGCAGTGATACAAGCAATGGAGAGCAAGGTGAGTGATGGGGAGTGGCTGCAATACAGAGGAAGCTTACTCACTCGCCTGCCACCTGCCGCTCACCTCCTGTGCCGCCAGTTCCTCACAGGTACCTTGAGCCTTGTCTTTTCCACTTTCTCCCCTCAAAGTGGTAAATAACAAATGTATCTGTTACGTATCTACTAATAACATATGTCTCAACAACTTCCTTAACATCTGCTAATACTTACTACCAGTTTAATAGATTCTGAACTTAAATCTAAACAAAAAAAGTAAATAAATATAATTCCGCCATTCTGAAAATAAGTAGTGAAGCTAATCTTCACTTATCTTTCAAAAACACACGCTACAAGGAAGGGGTGCAGAAGAAGTAAATGGCCAAATTAGCTGTATCTATAATTATATCCAACTTTGTACAACTCCTGCAAGCACATAAGCAGAAAAACTTTTTCATTTTATTTCTATACTGTTTTGAGTTTTATATCATGTATTAATACTAATCTTAAACCTAGTTTATTTTTAATTCAAATGAACAAATGAATGTACACATGTAAAACACACTTGTTTTTTAACTATTTGAATTAGGATACCAAGAACATTAAAAACGATAACTGCTATATAGCCCAAAGGAAAAGGAAAATACTGCAATTATGGTAGTGACTATCTTTAGATGATGGTATTTCTCTTCATTTATTTTTTGGGGAGGAGACAGTGTACACTATCCTCTTCATTACTATTTTTTTTTTCTTATTTTCTGAATTTTGTTACATAGACCTGTACTACCTATGAAATACCCCAACCAAAAACAAAGCTAGAAAATATTAAATTAAAGGAAAAGAATATTTAAAAAAAAAAAAAAAATTAAAATAAAAGAAAATATTTTTACATATTATCATACTGAAATAGCGTCATTATATTCACCTAAAAGTGAAATCAAGTTATATCTGCCCCACTTCATGTCTCCATATAATTCTTTCTTTTTTTTTTTTTTTTTGGAGACAGAGTCTCACTCAGTCACCCTGGGGTTAAGTGCCATGGTGTTATAGTTCACAGCAACCTCAAATTCGTGGGCTCAAGTGATCCTCTTGCCTCAGCCTCCCAAGTAGCTGGACTATAGGCACTCACCACAACACCCAGCTACCGTATATACTAGAGTATAAGCCGAGTTTTTCCGGCACAAAATTTGTGCCGAGTTCGGGTTTTTCGGCCCAAATTTTGTGCCAAAAAAACTCGGCTTATACTCGAGTATATGCAGTAATTTTTTTAGGGGCAGGGTCTCACTCTTGCTCAGGCTGGTCTCGTACTCCTGAACTGAAGCAATTCCTCCACTTCAGCCTCCCAGAGTGCTAGGATTATAGGAGTGAGCTGCCAGGCCCAGCCTCTCCGTATGAATCTTAAGGTAACCACAACTTAAATGGAGATAAAGATAGCATGACACAAAGGGTATAACCGTCACTTCAGCATTCAACAACATCTCATAACACTAAATTTAACCTTTGGCATCTTCAAAATAAGTTGAAAACTTCATATACATATACATATATATACATACATACATATATACACTTACAATTACTCTAAAATATTTTATAATGAAAAAGTTAATAGGACTTCTGCATTAATATCTGTTAAAATAATAATTCCAACTCTTACAACTTTGCTGAACTATAATCAATCCAAAAATATATACATTACAAAAGAGAAAAAAAATGAAATGTTACTGAGAACGCATAAAACTTATATTAATATTTTAAAACTTAGGAGTATAGAATTTAAAGTTAAAGTTTTACTGTAAGAATACAACAACCTTAAAAATATAGTAGAAACAAACCTCTGTTGACCACCTAAGGAACTGTAACAAACTTGTCAACATATAGAAGTAGTCAACATAAGGAACTAGGCCTACCTGTACTGATATATACATTTGGCACATGTCTTATCTATAAAAATGAGGTAAACTTAAGAAAGTGGTCAACTACTACGCCTGTAATCCCAACCCTCCAGGAGGGCGAGTAGGAAGGATTACTTGAGCTCAGGAGTTCGAGACCAGCCTGAGCAAGAGCAAGACCCAGTCTCCACTAAAAATAAAAAAATTAGCCAGGTGAGAAAGCATAGGCCTACAATCCTAGACAGCTGGGAGGCTGAGTTGCTGTGAGCTACAATGATGCCATTGTACTCTACCCAGGGTTGACAGAGCAAGACTCTCTCAAAACAAATATCCATTAAAAACGAGATAGTGGGCAACAGATATATCAAAAGAAAACTTTCAAACTTAACATTCATGACATATTTGTATAAAACTAACAGAACTCTGAAACCAAAAATCTAACAGAATAAGCAGAATGTATTTCATAAGCCGGAATACGAGCAAAACAAAACCTATACTTTTTTTTTTTTTCCCCCAGAGACAGAGTCTCACTTTATAGCCCATAGTAGAATGCTGTGAAATCACAGCTCACAGCAACCTCCAACTCCTGGGCTTAGGTGATTCTCTTGCTTCAGCCTCCCTGTAGCTGGGCCTATAGGTGCCTGCCACAACGTCCAGTTATTTTTTTGTTGTAGTTTGGCTGGGGCCAGGTTCGAACCCACCACCCTCGGTATATGGGGCCAGCGCCCTACCCTCTGAGCCACAGGCACCACCCTAAAACCTGTACTATTTTTTTAAACATTCTTATTTTGCCATTGGAGGCAGAAATTCACACTCATAAGAGTGCAAACTTTCCCTAACAACAAAGCAGTATTCTTCAACCATTAGATTTATATGAATATCTTTTTTAGCAGTCTAACTTACCGAGTACCATCTGCTTTCCAGCTTACTTTATACGGCTTCTGTTCTAAAAGTTTAATATTTTGCTTGTCCATAGAAACAGGCTGTGCTCCAGGGAATCCAGACCTTACAGAAGAACATTTTATTACTATCGTGGCATACACGATACAAAGCAATCCATACAAAGCAATACACATCTTAAGCCAATTTCAAATGAATCACACATGTATCACAATGTTCTTTCTCCCTATCATGAGATGAATATCAACTGGAATACTATTAGCTTTCACAATAATGTTAATTAAACGACATCATTTTCCTGACACTTTAGAATACAAGTTAACAGAGTTCTAAATTGCTACTGATATACTATAATTATTAAGCTAATTTTAAAAGTCTAGTATATATGATCTAAAAGCAGGTATGCTTGTAAATCTTTTAAGAAGTTTCAATCTCGACTTAATGCCCTTACAGACCCCATATTTCTCCATCATGACACCACAACACTAAACCCAATATGATTTCTCATTATTTTCATCTTTTAATTAAAATTATTTCTAGCTGATTTATCTGATATTTATGTACCAGTAAAGTTCTTTATATTAGGAATTTTTAATTAATTAATAATTCTGTTTTCTTGTTTCTAGCTATATTATAATTTTCTGTCACAGATTCCAGCGATCAACAGAAATGACCACAGACTAAGATCTGAGAATAACCGCAATGAACTCTTCTCCTGAACCCTTTCCCATGAAATTTCTGATAAATATTTTCAAGTCCTAGTAGGGAGCAGAATATCTCTAAGGCTAATTTAGCCAGGCTTCTCATTATAGAAAAATGGGAAAATGAGGCACATTCAATTTTTTACCTTTTCTCCCTTAATAAATTAACAATACCAGCCCAAACACTAATAAGCAGCAGTGGAGTCAAAGACATTAAACAAAAACTAGAAAGTACAAACAGTAATTTTTTATTATGGTAGGAAGGTATGTGAGTTATCTAATTTTGATTCAACTGTTAATTGCACTGATTATCTTGAAAACTATCTGGTATCTTTTTAAGTGCTCTCTGTAAACATACTAACTTCAAGGGATAAAAAAGCTGTCAATGTTTGCATCAATTTTAAGTGTTGCACAGTGGGAAAAGGTTTGATATGAAACTTTAAAATATTTATTACCCTTCCCAGCCACAGAATTGATGACACTTCTGCTGTACCTCTCCTAACTTTGGTTGAGTTGTCACTTGAGTTACACCTTTAACAGTCATACCTTCCAAGAAAATAGCACCCTTTAAAAAAGAAAAAGAAAAGAATTTATTAGAATTCAAATTTACAAAGAAGAGACTCAGAGATGAATTAGTTTATTTTCACAAATCTGAGCAAGTCAATATACGTAACAGAAATGGTCTGCCACACAGGCAGCTGCACAAACCCCCAAGTACTGGGCACTCGTCTCCTTACACCACATATGATTTTCAGTACACATAGCAAAGACGCCTACAGGCACTGCTCAGTAATCACAACAGTAATCATTTATCTGGTGTTTACTGAGAGCCAACCAGAGTGTCCGACATTTTACAAATTTTCTCCCTCAAACCCAAAAACAATGACAAAGAAATTGTATTAGATTTATTTCACAGATGAGAAAATAAAACATGAAGAGTTTATGTACTTCCTCAATCAGTAAAAGAATCTGAACACAGGCCTACACTATACTACTCACCAATAAAGGAGAGAGGAGAGGACTGTTTCATTATGGTGGAGTATGGGTCCTAAGGGGGTAAACACCCAAAATATATGCTTTTGCAATGTAAAAAAAACTACAGCAGGATTAGATTAAAGATGACGGCTGAGTAACAGCTTCCCTGCAACTGGGCACGGCGAGTCTGGGGGGACATGACTCCAGACATCTCTGGCCGGTGGGATCTGCCTATGATCATCCCTTTGAGGATACAGGGAGCCAGCAAGGGACTACTGGACCACAGGAGGAGGACAAAAACAGTGGAAAACTGGCAAGTGGCTGCGTGTGTTCAA
>CAUYPK010076943.1:0-42198 GCA_963574355.1 Loris lydekkerianus
TCTGCTTGAGGGGGCGGTTTTCTGCACTTTATTTAAAGTTTTAAAGTTGTTGTTGCTAGTTTACAGTTTTTCCTTAGCAATAAATATTGAAAAGCATTTAACCTACTGATTCCTCAATTATTATAATTGTTTTGGGTATATATTTTTATTTTTGAAATTTACCAGTGGCTACTGCATTTTCCACCTCGGCTTATACTCGAGTCACTAAGTTTCCCCAGTTTTTAGGGTAAAATTAAGGGGGTCGGCTTATACTCGGGTCAGCTTATACTCGAGTATATACGGTAACCAGGTTAATCTTAATTAATAATTCTATGAAAAGATAGATATTATTAGCCCATTTCACAGATGAGAACATTGAGTAAAGGAGAGGTCAAATAATCTGCCAACATCACTAAGTAGTAGAGCCAGGCTTCATTCTCTAATGTATGTCTGTACCTCTTGAATCTGGACTCTGTTACACTCTTGCTATGCTGTGTGCCACTCTGCACTGTAAAATTTAGGAGATCACTTGCAACTGAAATTCCTCCTCATTCACTGGTTTCTGATGGTTCTTCTAAAAATTATGCTGAATTTCACTATCAAGGTCAATGTCCATTCAGGAAATATCTATCTCAATGCTGACACCAGCATCAAGTGCTGGTTATTAAGAAAGAGTCAACTCCTCTATTGGAAATGAATCCCAGATTATTCTTTGCTACCCTAATTCCTTAACTTTCTGAAAATAAGTACACCTTTTCCGACCTCTCAAAATTAGTCAAAAACAGCAAAGGGAATAATAGAACAAAATCAAGGGAACATATTGTTTGGGTATCTTGACATTGAAAATATTAAAAACTTTCAAATCATTTTCTGGTCTGAAGAACTTCAAATTCTTCTTCAGTTGGAACTGCATTCAAAAAACAAAAACAGCATCACCTGCAGCAGAGTTTATTACCTCTCCTCCGATGTACCAGGAGGAAGCTTGCTACTCCAGTGCCAGCTGTTTTAAAGGCCTGGGGCCTGTGTCACTTCTGGGGACATTAGCTTTAACCTTTTAATCTCTTTGATTTAATCATGTAATCATGTAATTAAATTCCAATAGTCAAATTTCAGGGATAGGGAAGCAAGGGCTGGGCCAGCTCCATTTAGCCCAAGCAGATGGCAAACACTGCTCCTGGAAAAACATGCTCAGATTGCATGTTGCCAGCATTTGTGTTGAGTCTCCACTAAATACATGCAACAAAAGGTACAGTCGGTAGGCTCAAAGAATGAAGGCCTCTTCACCTGCTTCCGTGAGATAAGGTGCAATGTATTTTTAATGCACACTTTTATCTCTCCTTGACAGTCAAGATGGTTTCCACATGATAGCCAAACCATAAGGTAAGCAAAGCTAATGGGTTTGATTTGTAGACAGCATATGGACCCTTAGGTTCAAATTAATGCCTTCTTTCTTTTTTTGTTGCCTAAAGCTTTTCAAATGTTGAAGAAGAGCTTTTAGGATTGTGTTTAAAAGCACTTCTTCAATTTGTTTAACTGTTGTTAATAGCCAGGTGTTATTTTAACATCTGGTTAAAGTCTGTTTTATGATTTTACTCAGAACATACCAGCAACATCTCCTACCTTATTAAATTAACAATGTGGTGTCAAGGATATAATAAAATCAGGGTTTCTATACATTGTAGGTAAGTTTGTAAATGAGTAAAATCTTTGTTGAAAGAATGTGATAATATGAAAAATAACTTAAAAGTATTCATTCCTTTGTGCAAATTTTCCCATTTATTTGAAATATACAAGCAAAAATGTGTGCCTATTGCCTTATATATAATACCAAAAAAATTACTTTAATATCCTTCAGCAGACTACTGATTAAATAAATGGCATTACATCAATAAGTTGGACTATTGTGTTTGAAAAGTATATTTTAAAAATATGAATTGCTCAAATGGGATGAAAATCTGTTTAAATATATTTCACCAGATTTTTTTTTTTTAAAGAACTGCAGATAAGAAAATAGTGAAATTAGCTCTGGTTGGTGAAAATATAATTTTTATTTTGTACTTCATGTGTTTTTTCCAAATTTTCAATAATGAGTATATGTTACAATTACAGGTATTAAATTACAAAGGTTATTTATGAATTAATACCTCATACTACCTCTACCTGTGCTGTTTTTCACAGACATATCACAAACAAAAAAGCCAGTCTCTCCTTTGCAGTCATCCCACCAAGAACTCAACAGGACAAGTGAGGCACAGATCAAGGTATTATTTTTACCTGTTTGCTATTAAATGTTCTTTGCATTAAGTGAAATTATTCTGATTTTCATCAGATGACTGTGAAAAACAAGACAATTCATAACCCTAAATCAATTAATATAAAGTAATGTCGACTTGAGATGAATGCTAGCACTTTGGAACCATAAACTTTTATTATCAAGGGGCGCCGAGGAGCATTCATCTATTTGCATCTTGTGGTTGCAGAGTGTACTTTGTTCACTGATGTAACTGATCCTTAGGGGGAAATGAGGACTCAAAGCAAAATGGTTGAAAAGTGCGTTCAAATTCAGAATCCACCACTCTCCAGAGAGGACCGAGGGCAATTTCTTAAACCTCTCCAAGCCTCAGTTTCTTTGTTTATGTATCGGTTTAATAACGTGGTGCCTACTTCATAGGCTGGTTTTGACAATGAACTGAGAGTGGTGTGTAGAAACTTACTTAGTCTTAGGACATTTCCATCTCTTCCCCGGTGTTTGCTAGCACTTACATTCTTGTCAGACTAATGGGACTAGTTAACCAACTTTCACTTTTCTGGAATAAGTGTAAAAAAGAGTAAAGTGTAGGACTTGTGCAACGCAGAAACCAAGAAGAATGCAAAAGATTGACGGTTGTTATGATCTTCATATTGGTGCCTAGCCCAGTACTTTCACCTCAGTTGGCCTCTGGCAGATGATGGGTGCTTGATAAGTACTTCAATAAATAAGGACCTATCTAGGAATCAGGACTAGAACACCTGTATTAATTTAGCTAGCTGAAAAAACAAATCATACCACTGTAAAAATGTATACACATCTGCACATTTCAAGGGCAGTACTGCAATTGAGAGGGTGATCTTAACAAACATTAGACATCTTAGGTGGGGAAGCTTTAGTCTATGACAGCAAATGTAACAATACCAAGAAACATAAGACAGAATGTACTCAGTGCTAAATAAAATGATAGAATCCTAAGAGAGAGAAATAAAGACCTGTTATTAGACTAGTAGACCAGTGTTTTGATTGAGTAGTGAACAATGAGACAAATCCTTTTGTGAAATGTGACCATGACTACTGGGTAGGAAAAGGGACTTTCTGGAAGACAGTAAATGGCAAACAGCATTGCTGATGGTAGAAAAAAGAGAAAAATTTAAATGTATATTAATAGAGGAATAATTACATGTTATATCCTACCATGGAATACTATTCAGCCATTAAAATGACAAGTGATCAATGAAAAAAAAAAAAAAAGACAGAAAGAAAAATAATTAAAGGTACCGTTTCTTTGTACTTCAATTTAAAAGAAAAATACTCACCATTTTTCTATATTTTTTTCCTTTATTTCTTAAAAAACTCGCTACTCAGCTCAATCTTTCAGCTCTAATAGCAACACATAGAAAGGATTTATACTCAGACTTACCCGCAAAACATTGCTGCAACACAAGCCAGGAACAAACTTAAAAGAGCACAAAGGTTAAGTGATTCAAAGTAACTGTGGCTGAGCCCTTAATAAAGTCCTCGTCTCTCTATCCCAGGGTGGGCTTTCTCCATCCTAGGACACAGCTTTTTTGGTGAGGCTTTGTTGAACGCAGTATACGGGAATCTAAGTTTCTTTCATGTGTTTGTAGGAAAAGGCAGCAGGTTTGAGTAGCACTGTGGAGAATACTAATAGGTCCCCTAGCAGAAGTATTTTTAGATTTGCTAGAGGATTTCCTTAAGTCTCCAAGGGTATGGTTAAATTGAGATTCTAGAGATCACTTGCTAAGAAGTTTGGTTTAAATGGCTTAATGGAGTATCCTCAGTGACTTGACATAGAACCTCCGGATATTCTTCACCCAAGCGTGACTAGCCAAATGGCACTGCATTGATGCTAGCAGAACATTTGTCATCTAGAATGACCAAGCTGATACCTCTCCAAGGTACATCTGTTCAATAGCAAAATTAATTTGTGTGTAGGGTTACAAGTTTGCTCAAAATACTCCAATTGAGTATATGACTCTGGAAATATCTTCAGCCTATATGTGCAAGTCCTCAGGTAGGTCACAAATTGAAAGTGTTTAAATAGAAGATGTGTTCTGAGCTCGATGTATAACTCTAAATGTCTAGTACATATTTTCTGCCTTCTTTCTTATAGGTAATATAAGTATATTGTAGGTAATGGCCATTACTTCAGCCATTGAATATCAGCTGACTTGGGTTAAACATTTAATTTTCCCCTATTCATTCTGACGTGGTTAAAGCCAACTTCCCTTCACATCATGGACTATGACATTCCCCAGGAAAAGTAAAACAGAGGGTAAAGGTTCTACAACCTCAGGGTTAAATGATGTTACATGTCATTATATTGATTAATGGCCTAAAACTATTTTAACCTCTTTTTCTTCCTTTATTTTTTTTAATAAGATAAGAGGAAGGAAGATTTACAGAACAAACACTGATCAAAATTTTAAAAAGTCCATTAATTGATAACATCTAGATTTTCATAAATCAATGAAAATATTTTTATGCTTAATAGTTTGTTACATATTCATTTGAGCAACTTAAATTGATATAACTTTCTGTGAACAAAAGCTGTGTGTTAAAATCCTACCATTAACTCTCAAATTTAAAGTTTTATAATATTTTATTAGGTGACTTTCATTCCAAAAGTAAAAGTGACTGTTTAATCAGATGAAGAATATTATACGTAAATAAAATCTCAAAAAGGAATTAGTCTATGGCAACAAACAAAAAATTAAACTCCACTTCAAGGAGGAAAATGAAAATTGCTTCTAAAAGGAAAGTTGGTAGCTTGGATATTTATTTCTCAATGAAAAGGCATTATGTCAGAAAATAGAAGTCTTGGCTCAAACAATATTTAAAAAGTTGCTTCTCAATATAGATGTTACTGAATATCAGGAAATCTCATAGTGCTCCAAGTAATATATCAACTCAAATCATTCAAACATCATTTAAGCTAATAAGGTCATTAAAAACAAAATGTTATTGTTTATAGAGAATCTTCAGCAACACCCAATATACTTTTAATAATATTTTGTTTTAATCTCGTGTCTAAGGAACATTTGTTGCTTTGTGTTTATTACTTTTGTTATAAATAGCCAAATCAATGAGAATTATCCACTTTATGCTATGTTACTAGTGTTATTTTGAATCCCACATTTTATGCAAAAGACTTTTTAAAATATAGCAACCATTAGTTTGCAACCTTGGTATGAAAGCACACACAAGTAGGCAGGTGAGCATCATCAATAATGTGTTTGAAATTCCTTTTATTGTACAGGAAAAATGACTAATTTTAGAAGTGTCAAATATGCATGCTGAGATTTTCAGGAAACCACTAACAGGAAAAAATAGAACATACATCTTCCCAATCGGAAGTTGAGGAGGGAAAAAAAAAAGAAACTTCCTTCCAAGAGATATGAATAAAGCATAAAGACTAGAAAGATTAAAAATAATAAGAAAAAGTAACCAGAAAATATCAGCCAAAAGAAAGTGGGTATAGCTATGTGAGTAATAACTGAAGGAGAATGTAGGCAATAAAGCAAAATAGCCCTTTGAGGAATTTAGTGGGCCACTATGTAATTCTAATTTAAACATGTAACAAATTTAAATTTATCCATTTAATTATAGAGAGTCAAAATATAAGAAACTGTTGACATACATTGATATATGCACATCCCTTTAAGACATTGTTCCAATAATCAACAGAAGCAGCAGTCAAATAAAAATGTGGTAAGAGATGAAGTAATATCAGCTTAATCTAACAGAGTTTCATAGAATTCTGTAGACAACAATTAGGAAAAAAACACTAGTTTCAAATAATTGACCAAATTACTAAGACATAAAGCAAATTACAACAAATATCAAAGAAGTGATATTCTCCAGGCCATATCCTTTTAACTGAATAAAAATACATTAGAAATAAGTAAAGTGTCTGTAAAATAAAAATACGAAAATTTAGAGACAGTCTCCTGAATAATTTATCATTAGGACCCCAAAAGATAATCGAATCACAAAAATTTTAGAGTTGAATATTAATTTAATTTGCATACAAAAAGTTGAGGGAGGCCGCAAAAATAGTCTTGGAGGGAAATATGTAGCCTTATGTTAAGAAAAACAAGAGTAAAACAAATAGTGCAGAAGATGCAGCTAGCATTTACTATCCAACTTATATGGACAACTTGAACCAATGAGGGAAGTATGAAGAAAATCACGAATAGACAATAAATAAATGCAAAGAAGCTCAAACACAACAGAAATTAGAGAAATGCAAATTAAAATCGAGATGAGACTCAATTTTATCACTAAAATAGATAAACATATAAATGTTTTGCAAAAGGAAATAGCAAGGATGTGGAAATAGAAACTCACATTTTGCTGTGGAGAGCAACTTGGCAAAAGCTAGGAAATCTCAGAATGAGAACTAAATGTTCAATTTTAGCAATTCAAATCCTAGATATATTGTATATGCTGTAAGAACTCTCATACATGACACAGGAAGATATTAAAAGAATGTTCACCAGAGGATATTTTATGATAAAAAACTTAAAATAGGTGAAATGCCCGTCAATATAATAAAGTAAATTAAAATTCTTATATATTTATAAAGTGATCTGCACATTTATACAATAAAACATTATACTGTATTGAAAATGAATGAATTAAAGCAAGATGAGTACATTTCAACATGTGTTACTGAACACAAAATAGAAAGATGCAGAATGATTCACAGAGTTTGAAATCATTTCTGTATAAATCTAAAACATGTAGAACAATGCTCTAGGATTTATCAATACACACGAACACAATAAATATTTTAAAAGCAAAGAGGACAGTGTAGATGGGAGCAAAAAGGGTCCAGCTGTATTTGTAATGTGTTAATGAATAAAAGTACTGAAACAAATTTAGGGATATATATATATATATATATATATATTTTTTTTTTTTTTTTTTTTTTTGAGATAGAATCTTAAGGTATCACCCTGGGTATAGTGCCATGGCATCACAGCTCACAGAAACCTCAAACTTTTGGGCTTAAGTGATTCTTCTGCCTTAGCCTCCCGAGTAGCTGAGACCACACGTGCCCACCACAATGCCTGGCTAAAATTTAGTACAGAATTAAGATTAGGTAAAAAGGGTTAATGGGTACATAAGTATTCCTTTTATTACTCTCTTTACTTTCCTGTGCCATTAAAATATTTTCTTATAAAAATAAAATAATAAAGAAATAGTAAAACATTAAATTCTATAATTACTTATAATTATAGAAGATGCTGCAATCTTCTTGAGACTAAGAGAAGGCATTTTGTGTGTATATAATGTGTACTAGGTATACATTTAAAAAAATAAAAGTGTTTTATTTCCTTTGCCCAAAACATTGTCTCTTCATAGAAATTGTTTTGCAGTTTTAGCCAGGGTCTGGTTTGAACCCGCCACCACTACTCCTTGAACCATAGGCACAAACCTCTTCATAGAAATTGTTAATACCACTCAAGTAAAGATAAATAAGGAATTCCAAGATGACACACATATGAAGTTCATTAAATTGCATAATTAGAGATGGTGTGGGCAATATCACAAATTTCAGTATGGAAGCATTCATCTTACAACTCCTTGCCTATGACTTGTATGTTAAAAATGACAATGTTTTTGATCATGAGCTTTCTGTTCATTTGCATCAATCTGGAATCATCCTTGCCCATTATTCAAAACTTTAATCCAATGTATTTTGTGCCACTGATAATAAATGTGGTTAAGGAGTTCATCTGACAAAACATTTTGTACAATTTTGAATTAGGTTTTGCCTCAAGACACACATATTTATCTTGGTTCTTGATTATCCTCTTGTTTTTCAAATTATTAAAGCACATAAGCCAGAAGACCAATGGATGCAAATCAGAGTTACAGCATCTGAAACAGATTTTATCTGCTTCAGGCTAGTTGTTTCAATGAGCTATTAAATCATAGAAATTTGGGTCAAGTGATTTCTACTCAAGTAAATTGTTACCCAGAATAGATACATTGGGGCTTTCTAGAGGAAATGGTGGACTAGAAAATTAATAATTAGTCAATCTCCAGATTCTTAAATCATTTCTAAAAGGTATATTCTTACATTTATGATATTGCAGGAAGAATACAGGGTAAATCTTAAATCATATTGTGCTAATGGGCATGTTGACAAGAATAGCATCAAAATTGCCCCAGACATACAGAATTTCTGGTCACATCAGTTATGAAACTTTGCCTGTAGGAAAATATTCTACATAGGTGCTGTGAATTCAAAGGAAGTGGTAACTTAAAAGTGAGACAAATTGTATCCCTGCTGATACATGGTTTAAAATCAATTCATTAAAAAAAAAAAAAAAAAGTATTAGGTCATCTTACATGCCACACATTGTGTTAAATTATGATTAAAACAAATACTTACATTCATGAATCTCATAATTTAATGTGAGGCAGGCCTTCAACATAAAAATCATAGAGATAAATGACCACTTAGAATCAGTATCTTGGTGTGATTCTATAGGCAGTTGTGAAGGCAGACAGGATGTCTCAATCCTATCTAATCAGAGACCCAGTTCAAGAAATAAAGCTCACCATAGGTATTAAGTTAAAAAGGAAAATTAGCTTCTTAGAAAGTGATAGGAAGAACTGAAGGAGCAAAGGAAAGGGATGGCGATGGGAGTATTAAATTCAAGAGCACATCTGAGTGATTACACTCTGGGAATGAGCAAAACACAGCTGCACTGCATAGCCTCCATCTTCACCTCCACTCTCCTTGACCTTCCATGAACTTGCTAGCCAAAGCAGCAACAGAACTATGGCCTTTCCAAATGTATGCACATATATAATGGTGAAACCCTACTCCTATTTAGACTCCTAACAACAAGGGATTCTGGAAAATGCATGTTTAAACCTTACAACCTCTTTAGTACAGGAAGCATCCAACATGATATGAAAACAGATGCAATGTGCCAAATGATTATATCTTATACAGTGTACACTTTAGTGACTGAAGACTCACAACTTAGACTTCAAAAGAAAAGCAATAACATGCCACTATTAACATACAGTATTATCCCTTATACAAGTAGACACAGGGTTGCCCTCTCCCCATATTTTGTTAGTTACCATATTCACCATTTTCTTCATCCTCCAATTCCAATGATAATTCCAACCTGAAAGTCCATAATATGACGACCAAAGTACAAATCAGTCACAATTCATGGGAAATTTTAGGGCAAAGGAAAGAGGTGAGAAAGGAAAATCAGTACATGCAAAATAAGGCAAGAAAGAAACAGAAGTGGTTATACAGTCTGCAACTGTTCCCATCATAGTTGTTGTTTATGGCACCTTTTATTTTCCTCCCATCCAACATTACTTTTGACTTCAGCCAGCACTGTGACTGGTTAGGGTTCTTTGCCTCCTAGGGTGACCCAAATCCTCATTGCTGAGGGGTCTTTACTCTTGGTGGTTCTATCTGTACTAGATTGTAATAGACTTCCATGTAATGTTTGACAAAAAAGCATGGAAGTACTAAGATGTGCTTCTGGAAAATCTCCTGGATTCCACACATACATCTCTATGTCAATGTAGAAGTAATTTATTCTCCAGTAATAATCAGGACTAATTGTGCCAGCCAATGCAGGTAACTTCTTCTTTGCCTACAGGTTCAGTGCTATGCAAAGACCAATTTATCCAGTGGTAATTGTAGAGCTCAGGTGAATCACTGTTGTAGTTTCTTGGAAGGGAGGTATTCTTCCTTTGAGTACTAAGATTTCTAAGCCATCACATCCCAAAGTCATGGGGATGGAGAGCTAGATAACTTGCAGATGAAAAATGAATGTAAAATTTCCCAGTACCATTTTCGTTGGGCTCCAAAACTATTTTTGGTATGATTCACATATGTTATATTTTTGGACAATATTCAATTCTGCTGCAGAAATAAAGGAAAAACTCAAAATATATGTCAAGTTAATAACCTATAATATATATTAACCATTGATAAAAGAAGTATGTCTTGTGTGTACTGAATATAAATAGAAAGGAAAGACCAAGAGATGCTATGATATTCTAAATAACACACTATATAGTGAACCTCTGAATGTTGACCACCCAAGGGATTATAATAAACTGGTCAGCATATAAAGGTGATCAACATAAGGAACTAGGCTTCCTGTACTGATAGGTACACGACATGGTACATGTCCAGTTTATGAAAATTAGGTCAACTTAAAAAGGTGGTCAATGTAGGAAGGTGGTCAACTATAGAGATTCTACTGTATAGAAGTACCTGAGGCAGATAATATTCTTCATATACTAAATGTACATGACACCTGTGAGGTGCTCAAAATGTATGAGGGTGTAGATCAGCCACACAGTAGAGGGCACCCATTCTGAACACTTATGCACTGTGTCTAAGAAAGAAAAATAAAATTCACAGGTGTTCATCCACAGCTTTAGGCAGATGTATGCGTCCCTCTGCTTCCTGGACAGAACATGTTTGTCCCAGACAATTTCCTTCTCTTAGTTCCCTTCCTTAAACCTCAACTCTAGTCCTAATGATCACGTCATCAGATAAAAAGGCTGATGCAGTTACAAGGCAGAGACTTTAAATGCTCTCAATCCAAGATTCCAGAACTATGGTCTATTCATCCCACTTTCACCCTGTTCTAGGAAAAAAAAGGATAAACTCACCTCATCTAAACTCACCTCATCTCTTTCCCCTTGTCTTTCATGCTTTGTTTTAAATTGACCCAATAAGACATATGATTTAAGCATCTTAATTTGGTATGTGAATCTCTGTTTAGTGACCTCTGAAATTGTTTGAGGTAAGTCCTCACATCACATTTAATTATAGAAAAAAACATTATCATTATTGGCCAGTAATTCAGATCATATACATGGTATCATATTCTGAATGGCAGCACCCTCAACTTCCAATGGTATCTTCATCTAAGTGAGTCTTTAATAGTCCACTATACTATTTTAAATGGCCAGTTTCTTCGGACAACTGGCATACTAGTGAATCATATTGGCTTAAATTCATGTTGTCAATGTGTGTCATAAATGAATCTACTCTTCAAAAAATGTTGTGTGGGTCATCATGTTGATATTCCATTAAGTAAGTAAATAGATGCAGAGGCATTGTTACAAGTAAGGCAAATCCATATGCAGAGTACTTGTCCATTGAAATATAGGTATATATTTGCCCTTTCCATAATAGGAGTTTAATGTCATTGCCTGACATTAAATAGATTTCTGGCCTCTCTGGTGAATGGTGCAATGTGAGAGTATCAGAATTTATCTCTGAATCTTCCAACTTATATACTAGAATTCCCTGTACCAAATAAGGTACATATTGAATTTATATCTAACCTACATTCTTGCTATCATAAAGTCTTTATTCATGAAATCATTGAGCAAGTAAGAAGGAGTAGCTAGTAAAAGAAACTGCTTGGTATCTATATAATAGGTCATCTATAATAGAACCTCTGAATGTTGAACCTCTTAACCACCAAATTACTGAGCGATTCCTCATCTAGGAATGTCTTCTAAAGAGAAATCACAGGGGGCATGGATATTCTTGTAGGTTCTGCCAGTTATGAGCAGTACTTATACTTACCTCTTCCCTAAAGCTCCATATGACCAAATCCTCTAAACTATATCCATACTTTGAGCAACCTCTATTTACAAGCAAAGTAAACAAATAGATGTACCACTCAAAGAACTGCTCACTTGGAAATTTTCTCTTTTTTATAGTTTTTCTGACTAGTAGGTATAGATTGAAGATGAAGTGAAAATTCAGCAAGATAAACTCTGGTGAGAGGGTGAACACCTGCTCACATAATACATCTGAGTATTCAGTTAATTTTTATATATCATTTCCACTTATAGTTTGGCTGCCCACGCTCAACATTATGGTTGGATGATCAAAAAACATGAAGATCATGGTTACATGATCTGATGGTTGAAAGTTAGGCATCTATTAGCAGAACAGAAGATTAATAATCTTAGAAAGAAGACACAATTTTGTTTCAAAACCCAAGAGATCTACACTATGAGTCTCCTATCAGATTTGCAATATTCTATGAACTATATGACCATCTGCCTCAAACACTTTATGCACCATTGAATTTGCTGAATCAGTATGACCAGGTGGCAATGAGAACAGCTTGCATCACAGCCTGAACAAGCTAGAGTCTACTATTCCTCAAGAACAAACTCAAAATTCACAGCCTTAGAGATTACTAAGTATTGAATTAAAGTATTATAGAAGAAGCCATCTAAAAGTAGTGTATGTTTGCTTTCAAACAGCATTCAAGAAGTCCACCAAGAACTAGGCCAATTTCTTCAGAGGGAATATCCAAATGCCCACAGAAATTTGCAAAATATGGCAGCTATCTCAGTTTTCATGAAAATTTTCTCCTACCTTCTTGAATGCATGTGAATTGCGAAGCTATCTAGGATATCTTTTACTCCCAGATCATCAACTTCAGTCATGTGATGTTATTAAATAATACACCATATGGCATCCTCTTATCTGGTATTATAAGACAATTAAGGGCCATGTAAGTATGATGGTATCTCCATGGAAAACGTTCATGAAAATAAAAAGAAACTATTTTAGCACTCTTTGCTTATTGAGATAAAAAAGAGACATTTCTAGATAGATAGTTTCATATGAGATGCCACAGCTCAGTTAATTTTGTTCTAGTAGAGACCATGTTTCACAACAGTAGTAACCAGAGTTATAACCTGAGTAAATGCACATTGATCTTTCATTCTCGAAAACATAACCAACTCCTTCATAGGTCAAAGAAGCAAGTCAAATAGGGATATGATAGAAATATCCATTCCTGCATCTTAAGTCTGGAAATTGGGTGAGTGATACTCCATTGTGACAATTATTCGGGGTTCAATTTACCAAACCCTGAATAGTACAATTTTCATCAGTTGTACTATTTGGATACAAACTAAGTTGGCTAAACATCTATTTTATTGATAAAGTTCTGATGAGCAAACATACATTCTTAAAAAATAGGTTAAATCATTTTTCTGCTACTACATTCTTAATGCATATTAAAGAAACCACATCTACCTTGTACCTGGTTGTAAGTATTATCATTTGTCCTCTGTCAGCCTAGGACTTTATCGTCCTCACTTAAACAGTGTGCTCATTTCCAAGGTAACATCTACACCTTCTTCTTTTTCCAAGAGACAAAAGCTTTTATCAATGTATTAATGAATGCCTTAATGAAAGAAATATTTTCTGGACTTTCTTAGGAGACATTACTAGACACTGAGTCATGTCACATGGTAAGTCACTTCAATGTTCCTATCCCCTGTTATGTACCTCATGCTTTGTCCCCCCAAAGTTCATGAGTTGAAATCCTAATCCCCAATGGGATGGTATTTTGAGATCGCAGCATTTGGAAAGTGATCAGACCAGGATGGTGGAGCTCTTATGATGGGATTAGTACTCCTATACGAAGACAATTTTCTATAAACCAAGAATAGGGGCCTCACTACACTACATATGGGCTGGTTTCTTTACCTTGGACTCCCCACCCTACAGAACTGTGTGTAATGAATGTATGTTGTTTAAATTGACCATTCTATGGTATTTTTGCCACAACAGCCCTAACTGAATAATATACACCCTAAGTCTCAGGTTCTATGATATGCCAAGAAATTTCTTGAATCTCCACTTTATTTAGTGAGCTATTATTGAATTCAGATTTCATTCTTCCCCAATCCAGAAAGTGAAATAGTTGAAATCACTCTGAGCAGCTTGAGTAAGCACATTACATATGGACTTTGGTGCCTATACCTACATTAGCTAATTTGGCTCAATTTGTTTATGGTTTTTCCTGCCTAGTGAATCTATCGCCTTTGAATCCATAGCCATACATATTCCCTGGGTTTCTGCTGATAAAAAAAAGATTGTAATTTTTTTTTTTAGCCCATTTTTCCTTATTCATTCTTGTTTTTAATCACTACTGACACACTGGCAACCAACTCTAACTCCAGACCTAGAAGTAGTGAGGGGTTAAGAACAGCCACATTACATCAGGTGAGTCCATTCTCCTAGAAAAGCAGAATCAAGCTAATATAACAGGATGAGGGGATTTTACAGGCAATGGAAGCTCAGAATAGTCAGAATAATCTAAATCCATCTAACATTTTCATTCTGATTCTCTGGGTTTCTGATCTTTCTCTTTCAAGGCCCTAATTTTCACAGAGAAAACCTGGTGAGGTTGTAATTCAACTGACATTATAATTCAGCAATAAAAATTAGATTAGACACTATATCATTTTTTTCCATCAGAAGTCCTTCAATTATAAGTGTGAAATGCTGTGGGATATAGTCAGGGGTATTCCTTGGACCTCTAACTTACTCTAAGCCAAGTGTTTAAAACCTTGAGTTTACTATTTTCTTTCTCTATATCCTTCAGTTCAGTCAGAAAAATCCACCCTACACCACAATTATTATCATCTTCAAATTCTATTGAAGCAATAACACAGTCCACTAAACCTTGGTTTTAATAGGTCCTTCATTACAAGTGATCTCATGTAATAATTTCAGTAGCTCATTTTTCTTTTCACTGCAAGCCAAGAATTACCAGTGACCCATTTTTCATTAATAGAACTGTTTCTTCTTTCAGATTCAACCAGGATGCAATACCACATTTATGCCCTTAAGTAAAGAGGGGTGCAACCAGCTTTAGTATAAAGTATTCCATCTAACTAGATAAAATGCAGGAAATAGAAATTATTCCAGTTATTTCAAGCAAGAGAGTATTTAATGCAAGTGTGAGATATGCACAAAATCAGTGAAATGAACAGTAGAATAATTGGACCTAAGAGACATTTACAGAACAGCCTACCCCAAAGTACTGAATAATATATATTTTTTCATCAATACTTGGGACACTTTCCAAGATTGATCATATTTTAAGCCATAAAACAAATCTCAGGAAACTCAAAAAAAAAAAAAAAATCAAAATCATACCATGTCACTTCTCATAACCACAATGGAATGGAACTAAAAATCCATTTCAGAGACACACTCAAATCTACAAAGAGTTATGAAAATTAAACAACTTGCTGCTGAATGATCCTTGAGTCAATGATGAAATTAAGATGGAAATCAAAAGATTCCACAAACTAAATGACAAAAGTGTACACGAGATTTTAAAATCTATGGACTACAGCAAAAGCAGTCCTAAGGGAAAAGTTCAAAGCCTTAAATGCCTACATAAAAAAGATAGAAAGATCACAAATTAGCAGTCTAATGTCACATCTTAAGGAACTAAAAAAAAAAAAAAAAAAAAAAAAAAAAAAAAAAAAACCCAGAAACAAAAACAAAAAACCCTCTTCCCCCAAAAAGAACAAACCAAATCCAGCTCCAGCAGAAGAAAAGAAATAACAATGCTCAGAGAAGAAATAAATGAAATGGAAACCAAAAAATGTATATAAAGGATCAATGGGCCCAAAAGTAGGCTCTTTGAAAAGATAAACAAAACCAAACAAAACCAATAGGCTACTAACCAGATCAACCAGAAATATAAGAGAATGGAATAAATGGACTTCAATCAGAAATGAAAAAGAAGACATTGCAACTGATATTGCATAAAAATAAAATATCACCCATGAATGCTATGAAGACTTCTACACCTACTAGAAAATTGAGAAGAAAAGGACAAACTCCTAGAAACACACAACCTACCATGCCTGAGTCAAGAAGAAATAGAAATCCAGAACAGATTAATAATGAGTAGCAAGATTGAAGCAGTAATAAACTATCTCCTCTCCCCCAAAAGAAAAACCTAGACCATACAAATTCACAGATTAATTCTACCACATCTATAAAGAAGAACTGGTACCTATCCTACAGAAACTGTTCCATAAGCTCAAAAAGGAGGTAATCCTCCCTAACTCATTCTGTGAAGCTAGTATCACCCGGATACCAAAGCCAAAAATGGACATAACAACAACAGTAACAACAACAAAAAACTAACAGACCAATATCTCTTTTGAACATAGATGCTAATATCTAAAAGAAAATACTAGCTAACTGAATTCAAAAACACATCAAAAAGATAATCCACCAGGAAAAAGTGTGTTTAATCCCAAGGATGCAAGGATGGTTCAACATCTTCAAATCGATAAACCTGATTCACCACACAAACAGAAATAAACCAAATAAATTAATAAATAAATATCCATATGATCATGCAAAAAATCATTTGATAAAATCTAGCACTCTTTCATGATAAAACTCTCAACAAAGTTTAACTCAGGAATGGATTAATAAGCTGTGGTATATGTACACCATGGAATACTATTCAGCCATTAAAAAAAAATGGAGACTTTACATCCTTTGTATTAACCTGGATGGAATTGGAACACATTATTCTTAGTAAAGCATCACAAGAGTGGAGAAGCATAAATCCAATGTACTCAATTTTGATATGAGGACAATTAATGACAATTAAGGACATGGTGGGAGTGGGGGAAGTGGAGAGCACAGAGAGAAAGAAGGAGGGAAGGGGGTGGGGCCTTGGTGTGTGCCACACCTTTGGGGGGCAAGACATGATTGCAAGAGGGACTTTGCCTAACAAATGCAATCAGTGCAACCTGGTTTCTTGTACCCTCAATGAATCCCCAACAATAATAATAATAAAAAAAAGCCTGAATAGCCAAAGCAATCTTAAAGAGAACAAATCTGCAGACATCACATTACCTGGCTTCAAATTATACTACAAATCTATAGTAACCCAAACAGCCTAGTACTGGTATATGCGTAGTGACATAGACCAATGGAATAGAAAAGAGTTGTTACAGAGAAAAAGATCACTTTTATACACTGTTGTTGAAACTGCAGAATAGTACACCTTTGGAAAATAGTATGGAGATTCCTCAAAGAACTAAAAGTAGACTACCACTTGATCCAACAGTCCCAATACTAGGTATTTACCCAAAGGACAAAAAGACATTTTATAAGAAAGATACTTATACTCAAATGTTTCTGGCAGCACAACTCACAATTGCAAAGATATGGAATCAACTCAAGTGCCCATCAATTCATGAGTGGATTAATAAAATGTGGTACATATATACAATACACACATACAGTGAAGTTCTACTCAGTCATTTAAAAAAATGAATTCTTTTGTAAAAATCTCAATGGAACTCTAGATCATTTTCCTTAGTGAAATATCAGAACTGGAAAAACCAACATCATACGTACTCTTTAATAATTGGGAGCTAACTGACGGGCACATGTGGGCACAAAGAGATCTAAATGTCATTGTAAGTCAAGGTGGGTGCTGTGGAAAAGTGTCAAACTTACCTATTACATACAATGAATACTATTCTGGTTATGGGTATACTGAAAGCCCTCATTGAAGCATTGTAGGAAGTATCCATGTAAAAAAAACATTTGTATCACCTTAATTAATATTTTGAAAATTTTTTAAAAAAGAGCTTCAACTTCTTGTTTTGAAATTTTTACATAAGTGCATATAAGTAGCAGTGCCTAATTCACATATAGAATCCAGTTATAAAGGAGTCTGGCAAATGTGATTGATTCCTTCCAGAAAGGAAGGCATATAAAAGGAACTGGAATAATGCATACCAATCATCCTTATTTAGGGCTTTGCCTAAAAAGTTGACTCTCCCAGCTTGCCACCCCAGCATTAAGCACCATGTTCCTTCCATTAGTCCTTGGAGGCTGTTACATTTTCAAATGACTTTTCTATTGTTATTTCTAACTTTAGTAGGTTTTAGCAGAAGTAAGCCATAGACTATATACTTTGTGGAAGAGATTAGAATAATTGCCACTCACATTATGGAGACCAGCTCTAGATGTAGCACATGCTTTATATGCATTTAAACTCATTTAGTATTTATACCAAATCTACAAGGAAATTACGGCTAAAGTTTAAGCAACTTGTCCATGGTCGCACGGCTCGGCAAGAAGAAAGCCAGGTCAGGATTTCCACACAAGCAAACTCAGTGGTGCTGCAGCAAGGCTTACAGTAGGATATGCACTTTAGAAATGTTTGTTTACACCAATTCTCTCCAGCTATTTGTGAGATTGCCTAAAAGGTAGCTTCTCATGCTGTGTTGGCCAGGCCATTTGAGCAGTTTCCTATGTTCAAATTCAGGTCTTAAATCTCTTTGCAGACGTAATAGACTCTACTGGAGAAAACAGAGACTGGCCAGTGAGAATTCAGCACGTGTGTGAAGGCACATTTATTAAATAGTTCTAGCATGACCTTGATGAAAGAATCTGGTCATTAATATTATTGTTAGATAATTCTGCTCCTGCTAATTAGTTTCTGCAGAGAAGACTCTCAGTGGCTTTCCTAAGGATTAAGCAATTGAAAAAAAAAAAAAAAACTTCTCAAAAATATACTTTCTAGCTACATTTTGGTGACCAGATTTTGCTTCCCAAAGGAATCTTGGTAATGATCCACATTAAAAACTGATAACTTCATAATTCTAAAGGTAGTCACCAGTTTGGAGAGGGACATTATTCTACTGATTGTTCTACTATCCTGAGAAAACATATGGTTTTTGGAAAAGTGTTCAGGTTGATCATTTCCAGGCTCTCTCTGCTTTATCTTCAGTACAACGCACTTCGATCTCACAGGATAGTCCATACTACTTAAATAGCCAGATAATAATAATAATTGTAAGAAATTCCCCTAGCAAATTAATACGGACTTGTGAGGGGGAACAACCTGGTTTGAATCATAAGCCCTAAGTTTCAAAGCTCACTCCATCGCTTCTTATTGTAAATCTTTCAATTCTTTCTGAGGGCTTCAGTTTTTCCATCTTTAAAATGGGTAATGCACTTGATGATAACAAGAGTCTGTAACTATAAATTCCACTAACACACACTCTGATCCTAGCCAAAAACATCAGAGAAAACTCAGCAGCTGTGCAGGCGGAGTGAGACAAACAACTCATTGCTACCATCATTTGTACTCTCTGAAGAGTAAGCAGTACAAAATGGAAACAGAAGTCAGAATTCCTGGTGGGGCATCTTCTTCTATTTTCATTACAGAAATTAAAGTTGATGCCCCGAACGTCTGATGTCCCTTTATGTGCGTCCTCCTTTTGTCTGTGTGGGTAAACTACTTTCAAGAAAAGCAGCTTATTTTAAAAACATAAACCACTTTGGAAAGAGAATTCAGTTCTCTTCTAATCCTGTCAGGGTTTTGCCAATGTAATAAGAAAGCATGTTCAATAAGCACCCTGCCGTCTGGTGAACTGAATTTGGCAAGGAGTACTGTGACCGGAGGAAGGAAATGGGCACCTGTGATGGGAGCCATCTCTCACCCAGCTTCCAGCCAATGAGTGAGGAAACCTGTGGGACCCTCCATGCATTGTTAAAATCACCAGATCATCAGAGAAATCTGTCCCAGAATAGAGACTGCTCTGGAAATTCTTTTGGTTTTTAGTTCAGTTTTTATCCATCTGCTGGAGAAACTTGTCCTAACATGCCAATCATTTTGATTGTCATTTTCTTGGATATTTTTATTGTCCTATAGAGTGATAAACTTGGTTTCACTGTGGCTTCATTCAGAGAGTTGAGAGTTAGCTAACTTTGGTTTGTACTTTTGCACTTTTATGTTTTCTAATTTTTACTTTTAGGGTATATTGGGGTTATGTGACAATTATCAGAGAAAGGGAAAGGCTCAATATTGATTAACCAAATAAGCCTGGGAGCATGCAGCAACATGCAGGCCCTAAATGTGTTCAAGGGCATCACTCATGCTCATAGAAGAACAATTGCAGGTTATAACATGAAGTTAATTTTACTTCACTTCCCTCAATAAGTAAAGAAATCCTTTGTGCTTGGTTTTACACCTCCACATAATGATAGTTTCATCTCTGCTGGAATTTAAGACAGACTGCGCAGACGTGTGAAGCAGGTGGTGGCAAGTGGACTTCCTAGAGAGGTAGGCTCTGAGACAGCCATGTTCAAGGGCTTGCACAGGTGGTTTTTGCAATTGACACCTGGGAAAAGCATGAGAAGGACCAGAAGTGGGTAAGACAGACAAGTAAAGTTATAATGAAAGGGGAAGCCTTCACAAAGCCTGCACAAAGCCTCTCAGAGCTGATCTGGGCTAGAGGAAGATGCCCAGAACTTTCCACCTCCCCAGCCCATCAGTCATCAGGTAAAGATATCCTGGGGAAGTAGACAGCACCATAGCAAAGTACTCTCTCTATAGCAGTGCTTCTCAATCTTCCTAATTGCTGCGTTGTTTCAAACAGAACAAAGGGGTTGCGACCCACAGATTGAGTACTGCTGTTCTACAGCCTTGGCAATGTCCACAGGGAGTGAGAGCAAAGGCTCTCTGCACACAGCACCAGAGCACTTCCAGGAATGCCAACCACATGGGCAAAGCTTGCTCTCCTCAACTGCCCCCAGTTTGGTATTCCTCTCGGGGATTTGTCCATTCTAATAACCTGTGCTCTAAACTCTTCCTTTTCTCCTTTCTCTATCCACACTCAATTGCCTTTTATCTCCTCCTCTACAAGTAATCGTTACATGTGGATAAGCCACAGTCTCAGCTCCTTCCATAATGGTTAGCAAACACTTAATGTTTTGAAAATGTAGGCAATATGTACACATTATAGTAATGATGCCTGTAATCAAAGGACTAAGGATAAATATGGGCAGTTCAAGCAGAGTGGAGGATGGTAGAGCACAGAGTAAGGACAGTAGAGTATTTAAACTCCCTTAAGTGATACTACTACATGGGTACACATAGTTAACCTTATTGTTAATCCGGGTGGGAGATTACAATATGAAAAACTTGCAAAAATGTGTGCCCCAGCTAGCTCTCCCGGAGACATTCCTAGAAGCTGCAAGGGCCTATTATGTTTCAAATCTTACTTTAAAAGACCAGCACCAGATGAGCATACCCAAGGCGTGGCAGGCATACTGGAATTCAAACTCAAGCTAGGTCACACCGGGTCACATGAGAAGGCACCCCTCTCTGGGGATTGGATCTCAGGGAAGAACAATCTGTAAGATATTTCCTCTCATTACAAGGAGCAAGGAAAAGCAATAAGTTCTGCCGGGAGTGATAAGCTAAAGAAAGAACATTGAATGGGGGTTAGTATAACTACATGACCACTATATACTAGGCACTGCGCTGGTAATTTTAAATGAATTCTCACACTGATGCTATGGTAGGTGTTTTTGTTGTACCTTTTTAAATATATAAAACCAAACATTAAAGAGGCAAAGGTTTTGGCTAGGAAACACAGCTGGTAAGTGAATGAGTCAATATTTGAACTCCAAAGCCGATGCTATTCCTACCACGTCATATACTATGGGGATTTTTGAATAACTTTTAATTACAGCAGTTCAACTTTCTAGTACTTGGAAGGTTAATAATTTAAATTACTTGTTAATGCTTTTAATAACTTCTTGGTCTAGATGTAATTTTTTTGGTAGTTTCTAAATTAAACCTGATTTGTCACACTTGTTCCCATGCCAGAAATGACTTATGTGTTTGAAATGTGTTTCTTCATATCACCACAAAGCATGTTGTTTATTTATTACCTAAAAATGTTGTTTATTTATTACCTATTATGTTGTTTATTTTTACCTAAAAATGTGTGTCCTACCACCATTTGCTTGCTGGAGGTTTGATCACTGGTTTGTAAAACATGGTTTTAGATTTGTAAATTTTACTTTTGTTTTGCTTTGCCTGTTAAAATGTTAGTAATTTTGTAGAAACATTTTATTTATGTCTTTTGTTTTCATGATGGTTTGTTTATTACCTGCTGTTCCATTGGTTTTTAAAATAATTGCTTTATAATAATTCATACAATGGTGACAGCTGTATTTATTAAAATAAATTATTTAAAAAACACATCTCTTTGAAATTTTGAATTTCTTTCATTATGGAAAATTAGTTTAGATTAATAAAAACAGGAATTTTTCTTCCACATGACTTCACCTTTGATCTTCTTATATTTAAGCAGTGTTAGTGATGTTCACGATCTGCCAGGTAGAGTTTAAATGTTTGTAATAAAAATAATATTAAACACTCTTATCATATTTACTTTGATAAACTCTTTTGAAAATGCTATTGTCATCCTTTACAGAGGTGAAAATTAATGTGGTTACATTTTATTAAATTCTCTTTTACATAATTAGAGAACTTTTAAAGATTTCATAATAAAGAGCTAATGAGTGAGGAATATAAATAACAGTTAGTAAAAGAATAAATAATGATATCTCAATCTGAAACCCAAGGTTCACTTTCTAGTTACACAATTACCAACCGCTAATTTAAAATATCCATTATTAGGCCATTATAAATTATTGCAAGGTATGAATTATATAAACATCTTTAATAAAACAATGTTTTATTATTATATCTAGGTGTATGATGTGGTCAGATGAAGCTAGCGTTCATTGCTAAGTATTCTTAGGAGATCACTTTAATGGCTAAACATTTTGAAACTCCCCACTGTCATCTGTTAAGCAGTGATTTTATAAAGGTTCTAGAAAGAGAAAAAATATTATTATTCTAAAAACTTACCTCAAAAAAAATCTTCTGTTTTTTAGATTCTGTGCATTTATTCAAGGTACAGAGAAAAGTGGCAGAGTCAGTGTTAAAAAAATAAATGAAATTTATCATTTAATATTTTTCTGCATATTTTTCTCATAGTTCCTTTCCTATTGAATATTAGAACTTAATAGCTATTATATAAAAGTCCATCAAAGAAAAAAGGTGTATTTAATATCTTAAGAAGTAACTTTTATACAACTTTTATCGTATGGAAATCTATCTTTGATACATTTTACTGAAATAAAGTATTTCATATGATGCCTATTTAATGATGTAGGTTGCATTGCCCTGTTTGGGGGAAATGGTAATTGAATTGATGCGTTTTGTTTCCTCTTGCTTGCGTTTCTTTTCATTTGCAATTTTGCAGCTGGAATGCATTTGAACAAATGCCAGTCCCTGAACTGAAGACTTGATGTGAATTATCTCATTGAATCTTCACAAGTATTAGTACCTCATTTTAGAGATGAGGAAACTGAAGCTCCGGAACATGAAGCAGTATCACACAGACACAAAGTCACAGCTCTCTGTGATTCTATAGCTCTCTTCCAATGATCATGCAGGTTATCTTCCAAGCATATTCTGTTTAAGGTTGTCATAACTAATGGAAAATATGTTACTCTTTATGAAAAAGCCAATGAAACTGATTGTTTGAATATTTTCTGTAGCTATCCCATATATGTTTTCCTGAATTGTATAAGAACACAGGATATAAATTTCCCTACTTACCCGATGCTAAACTTTATGGAAACAGTATTTAAAGTCCCCAAACCTTAGGAGATCAACCAAACATGTGTGCTTTCAATTAAAAGACATAAGAGAGATAAAGGGTCTGTCTTATCAAAGATCCAAGGAATCCTGAGCTCTGGGGCCCAACTTTTGGCACACGAATTCCATATATTTTCACAAAGTGGCTGGCATTTATTGAGCACTTCGTGTGTGTTGGGCACTGTGCTGTACTGAGGTGAGTACCCTTATTACCCATGTGCAGATGACAAAACTGAACCATAAATGTGCCCAAAGCTCAAGGTTAGAATGAGTTGGAACAGGGATTTGAGTCTAGCCCTAGACAGCTTTGAACTAACTCAGAGTTAAAAACACCCATTAGTTTAAAATAATAGAGTATCCGTAAGTGTCCACAAAGTTCATGTGCAATTTAAAATATTAAACTAGTTTAACAATATTAAACAATTTTAAAGTGCACACAAACTTTATGAACACCCCATGTAGCTTCCCACCCAATAAGCTGTGTCCTGCAGCCTACAGCAGAACACCTGCTGCTCTGTCAGATATGACAAAGCAACTCACCTCTTGCTTCCTCCTCACTTCAGATACACTAGTGGAGCGCACTGTCTGCCAACAAATGAGAGCTGGTATGTAAAATATTTAACAATAGAAAAAAGCTGGGGGACAACTAATCAAAACAGACATGGATCCGAACAGAGTAGAGACTGAACGTACAGCACAGTGATGACACCACCCACTTATACTTGCTGAATAATTGTCCTAAAACCAATGGAACCATGCTGTGAATGACCACAAAAGAAAGTATTTTCCCCCAGCATCCAAACATCTGACGTTCTTCATTTATTCAGCGAAGACAGACAAGAAAAGAGTGGAAAGGGATGCTAAAATAGATCACTGTGAGGCAGCTACATAGAGACTATTTTAACTACTACACACAGAAATTGTATAGAAAAAAAAAAAAATGACCCAGCTGAAGAGGATGTATGCCTCTTAATTACAGCCAGATTACAAAATTAGGAATGGTATTGATTGCAAAAAGTCTCTGCATGCCAGGCGGGGGAGTATAGCATCTGCACTGCAGAGCCATTAGAAGCCGTTTCTGTTGTTTGCTGCCACCCCCACTATCTGCAAAATCAAGTGTGGGTTTAGAATGTGATGGTTGGTGATGTAGAAAGATATAGAACTACATCATTTAAAATTATAAATTTTTGAAAGAGAAATTTATTACCTTGTTTGTTTTTTTTTTAATGTTTCAATTCCAATGTTGTCTGAATCCTTATTCTCCATTTGATACTCACATTTCCTGAATTAATTTTCAGAAATTACTACACCTACATGTTCTCTGCAGACCAGAGAGGATATATGCAATATTAAAAAGAAGTGTTTTCCTTCTGTTCAACAATCCCACTCACCATCAGACAAAGGACCTGTTACAGTTCTGTGTTATCCTACAGCAGCTCACTCTCCCCAAATTCCTCCCCTCCAGAAAGAATAGAGAAAATGGAAAACTTCATGTCTGACTTGTAGGGATAACAGCTGTGTACGGTCAAGTGGCATTTTGGATGCTAGTTAACTTTAAATAGATAATCTCTGTGTATAATTCTGATCTTAAAGAAAGAACTTTGATTTTCATCATAAAAGAGTGGTAGTTCAGGGCAGCACCTGTGACTCAAGGAGTAGAGTGCCGGCCCCATATACCAGGGGTGGCGGGTTCAAGCCTGGCCCCAGCCAAAACTGCAAAAAAAAAAAAAAAAAAAAGAGTGGTAGTTCATCACCACATCACCATGTGTGTGTGAGCAAAGTTTGCACGAATAAAACATGGTGCTTGGTGCCATTTATTCAGTACACACTCAGAACCAGATATTGTGCCAACCACTCTACATATCTTTAATTCTGACAACCACCATATGTTAGACACCATCGTTCCTATTTTAGGAAAAAGGAACTGATGACCATAAATTGTAAGTTATTACCAAGGCCAGTTGGCAGGTTAGTGGTTGAGGCAGGTTTCCAGAGTAAGTCAGTCTGATTTCAAATCTCAATTCTTAATAACTAGCAAATAGAAATGATATGTCCACAAAGAAGGCAGTCTCTACTGTGGAGACTATTTATTATCATGACATAATCCAGATAAAACAATGTAAGACTTAAATGATACATGCTGCATTTTTTTATATAGAATGTGACATAGTGAATAATGAATGTCTCTTTCATTTTTACTGATGGCAATGAAAAAAAGAAAACTTATCTCTGCTTTTTACATGTGAAGAATTTCCTTTGACTAGCAAACTGTCAAAATGTTTGACTTTGTGTGTACCTGTGCTTTGTGGACTTTTCACGAAGTTCCAAGGTAGTCGCAAGGTAACGTTTTTAAAGACATCTCTTTATGTGCTTTTCTGCAAGCTGGCTCAGAGTTTTGAGGTCATCAGAAATGTATAAAAAGGATGTTCCTCAACTCATTTTAATGGTCCTCTCAGCACATCTTTTGGGTGTAGACATCTCCTGATTCTATCTAATATTTTCTAATCAAATAAATGTATGGTCACTGAAGAATCACAGAAACAAAGTTTCTGTTAAAAAAAGGTGGAAGGGATAATCAAGAGGCTTTTTAAGAAAATATGTGTGTTCATTCCAATGTTGAATAGAATGGTGTGGTGTTTAAGCAAGGCTAATTCCACAGGATTCAGAATTCCACAGCTCCTTTGGAGGCTGTTTTATAAGTCATTCAGCCATAAGAAACTGACAAGATGGCCCTTCCCCCAGGTGGTCAGTATCAAGGGCTAAGTTCCATCTCAGCAATCAATGTGGTGCAACAATCATGAGAATATGTTCTCTCTCCCTCCAGAGGTCCCAGAGTATAATCATGAAAACAGACTCACAACAAATTACAATATACAGGTGCTAAAAATAAAAGCATTTAAAATTGATATTACTACACAGAGGGGGCAGATAATTGGCAGATGTGATTCAAGTAGCTTTCCAAGAAGGGCATTTAACTTGTAACAGGCAACAGTCCCCAACCTTTTTTGGCACCAGGGACTGGTTTCATGGAAGACAATTTTTTCATGGATGGGAGGTGCTGACTTTGATAGGAGTCTGCACTCAATTGATTATGCTTTCTGCATAATGCTGTGCTCTGCTTATGATGCTGTGTTTGCAGCTGCTCCCCTGTGCTGGCATCATTGCCTCAGCTGCACCTCAGATCACCAGGTATTAGACTCTCACAAGGAGCTCACAACCTACACCCCCTGCATGCATGGTTTACATAGGGTCTGCAATCCCATTAGAAGCTACTGCAGCTGCCCATGTGACCGGAGGAGGCGCTCAGGCAAGTGATAGGAGCTGCTGTAAATGCTGAAGACTGCTGTGCTGTGCAGCCCGGTTATTGATAGGCCATGGACCAGGACCAGTCCACAGCTCAGAGGTTGAGGACCTTGTCTTCCAGGATGAACATATCACCAGGCAAAGGCAGAGATCACAGGATGAAATACCTTGAGCAAAAGTACAGCAGCATAAGGGAGCCTAAGGTACCTAGAAGATAAACTGAGAGTTTTTTATTTGTTTATGTTAAATACATATCTAATCTAGACCACATAGGGAAGGAGGCAGTAACACTAGTAAGGATGGGTAGTGAGCAACGTGTGATAGGACGTGTATGTCACACAAGGAATTCAAATTCTATCTACCTTGTCAGTAATGGCAACGGAATTTTTGAAAGCAAGACTGTGACATAGACTTTCTTTTATAGATAGATAGGTAGATTGATTGATTGATTAGTATTTGTCTCTGGGTGGGTAGGAAAAACTGAAGTAGGGAAAGACTAAGGAAGGGTCTTCAGCACATCAGAGTCAGGGGACTGGGAAGAGAAAACACATTTTAAAGCCTATGCAGGTGCGGTAAATAGTGGGATCCTTGGATGATTATTTAAATTTAGGGGTGTGAGAGCTTCAGGAAAGCAAAGAGCCAGGAACAACCCAGGGCAGGTGTTGAAGACCAGAAGCATCCAGGAAAGACACTTGATGAAACACAGCTTAACTCTCCTGGAAAAATGGTCTTACTTAGCAGAACTCACCAGGACTCAGAAAGTATTTGCAGAATGAAAACAAAACTAAATCAACAAAGGCCCTTACTATCTAAACTAGAGAGTTGTAAAAGACTCTGAGACTGCACAGTTTTACATTTGGTTAGTAAAAGATCAATCTAATAGGAAAGTTTATTACGTCACTGAAATGGTAAGAATCCCAAGGATATACTGAAACTTTCTTCTAAATTAGACTTCATAACAGGAAAACCAACCAATGGGATCATCACTTGGTGTGTGTGCTAAAATGACATCTGGTTTGGGGCATACCATTAAAAATCCCGAATCTGTAACTTTCAGTACAACTAATGAAAATAAAGCTTATATAATATCCCCTAAAGCACATGTTCTTTATTTGTGCTATGAAAAAAGAAAAAAAACATAAATCCAGAAGCCAGTTTACTAATGCCCTAATAGATTCTGACATATGTGCATCTTCAGCAGGATCTACAAAATACTCAGAGCAACCTCTCAAGTATGAAACAAATTCATTACTAAAAATAACCCAACCGCAGTCTTTTTAATAGTTCTTTCAGCTCACCCTATGGGTATAGATGTATCTTGATTCCATCTGAAACTTTCAAATCAGATAAATGTGCAGTCATCAAACAATCACAAAAACTGACTTTCTATAAAAAGTAGAAATGGATGACCAAGGGCTTCAAAAGACATAGATATTTCGAAGTTTTAAAAATGTTCTCTTGCTGGGTGGGGAAAAGAAGAGCAGAGAAAGGGAAGGAGGAGGGGTGGGGCCTTGGTGTGTGCCACACCTTCTGGGGCAAGACAGGATTGCGAGAGAGACTTTACCTAAAAAATTCAATCAGTGTAACCTGGCTTATTGTACCCTCAATGAATCCCCAACAACAACAACAAAAAGCTAATAATTAAAAAATAATAATACAAAAATAAAGTGGGAAGATGGGCGGGGGTTATATGCAAATATGACACCATTTTATATCAAGGACTTGAGCATCTAGCTTTTGATATCCACAGGCTCCCTGGAATCAATCTCCTGAGGATAGGAGAGATGTCTATATTTATAATCTCAAAGTTGGCTTATGGGGAAACTACAATAAAAGTTGATATTGAATAACAAAAAAGTTATCTTGCTTTGCCATAAACAATAATAAACGTTATCTACTGAGAGAAGTTTACAGTAGCTTTGTAATTAAAAATTCTCAAACATAACTAAGCATCCATCCTGAAAGGTAGTCAGTCTTAAGGCTCATCAATTTATTAAGAGGCAAGAAAAAAATGAAAAGTCTGTGGATTGATGGTTGGGGTTAATTCTTGACTCTGCCATTTATAGGATTTGTGACTGTGGACCCATCATTTTGGCTTCTTTTGAAACTGAGTTTTAAAATCTGAAAAATCAAGAGAATTAATCTCACAGGGTTAAAGACAAAATGCAAATGTGTGTATTCAGTATTTTGTATGTGATTCACCACAAACATAGGAGCTCGATAATTGACAGGTGTCATTATGACTTCCACATTAATTTCCATTCTGCCTTTAAAGGAAATTTAACAATTTCTAAGTTTTCAACAATTTGGTGTAAATTTGAATGCTTAGGAGTTCTGATTTTGCGAATATGTTGTCACTTTGCTTCATCTATTAAATACCAAGATCATCAAACCCAGATTATCCAACAATATATATTAAGACAGATATATCAACTTTACCAATAGGATGGAACATCTTTTTTGTTACCCTGGACACTCTGCTGAGTTAGTGAAAGAATGTAAAGCAATTACATGAGCTCTGAAATATTGGAAGGCATTAGAAAAAAAACATTTATCACTTCATCTGTGAGTTTCTGAATGACACAACCATGTTTTTCTTTTGAATCCCCAGTAGACCCTAACAGAGTAATATAGAAAGTACATGAGAAGTAAATACATTGGATGAAGATATTTCTTTAGGGACACAGTGAAATAGAAGATATGCTTGAATTGGCTAAGACTGCATTTTATTCTTCTGTGAGTCTTCTGAACTCAGTCTAGTGCTTGGAACAGTGTAGGGGGTTCTTAATAAATTATTTTTAATGAGTAGTATTTCTTGACTAAGGGTCTAGTCTCCACAGAATAAGGTCTGTTACTGTTGGCAAATCTAACCAAGAGTAGCATACCCATTATTTTACATAAAATCTCGCAAATGTAGTATGAATCACCTGTTATCGTGTCTTTATAGTTAATTTTTCAGCAGAGATTCTACAAATAATACTAGTTAACTGAAATGTCATTTTATTTCTTGTTCAATCTCTCTCAAAGACAGTATTTGTGAAATGTCCAAGAGCAGTTAGAAAAAATGGTCCTGGAAAATCATATGAGACTAATCCAGAATCAAATTTGAGCTCGTGAATAGACATACTTTTGTAAATACCCATTCAAAATATGACTGAACTATAAGCCATTCTGAAGTCGAGACGTACCACGAAAAACCACTGATGTTTAAAACCATAAGTTTATATAATGACATAGAGAAAAAGACTACTCTGATCCGATAACTTAACACTGGTTTTATCTACATCCTAAACAACACAGATTTCACAAATATAAAATAATATGCTGTGCTTGTGTGTATATTTAAAAGACATTCATAGGAACACAATTCAGTTGGGAAATAGAAAAGAATGTGAATATTTCCCCCACAGAAAGGATCCAACGGGCTTAGAGAATAGAAGCTGTCTTCACGGTAAGGGAGGTGACACTCCCATTGCCTTCTTTACTCTTGCCAGCCTGCATTCGTCCAGAAGCAGCCTCCATTTCTCTTTTACAGTAACAACACAAGCATTGGCTGTATACCAATGAACTTACTCAGATAAACACAATGTGGTTTTGTTTTAAAATAAGCCTTTACTGAATATATCAACAAGGTACTGTATAGAGTAGAGTGAAGTTTGTTGTTACAAAGTGTGCGACATGATCGGTCTCAGAGGATGTGTGATGCAGAATCTCCCAGCCCCTTGTCAGAGAGAATTCACTAAACACAAACCAGAAGGAAATCAATCTATGGTTCAAACAGTAACAGATCATCAGGATTAACTTTCAGTGAATGTATACTGGTCCTACGAAGGACATACAGTTGGTGATGTCTTCACCGTGCCTCCAATTGGTTACAAATCTTACATCGCACAGATCCCTTTACAAATGCCCCTGTGTGTATGTGTGGGTGTGTGTATGTGCATGTGTCCACATGTTCCATGGTAATTTGAAAATATTTGTTGCAATAGCCTTGTCTTATGCTCTTCTTGTGAAAAAACTATAAACAAAAGAATCTATTTTGTTGTGGCATCATATATATAGAAAACTTTTTCTCCACAGTCAGTGACAAGCATCCCCCATTGCCACCAAGTGTCTTTAGATCCTGCTGAAGAAATCAGAGAAGGATGCAAGCTACAATTTCTTACCATTGGTATTTTGACTGTAAAAAGCACAGCAGACAAGGCTTGACAAGACCAAGAACTAGAAGGGGTGTGTGTGTGTGTGTGTGTGTGTGTGTGTGTGTTTATCATTTTCCCTCTGGGATGCTGTTTTCTGCTTTACTTTCCTACACAGCTGGAAGGGTACGTCATGAGCAAAACATGCTACTCTCATGTCCTAAAGTAAAACGTAATGTCTCCTTGTTATAGGTTAGAGGAAAATGCTGGAAACAAAGACGTCAATGGAAATTAACCACTTCTCTGTTTAAAAGCTGCAGCGGATCCGCAGCTGAGGTTTGACCATCAAGTGAAGCACGCACTCCCTGTGGTCTACGACCCTATCACCTTGTGTCTGTCTTGAATGGATGCTTTGCTCACCACATGAAGAGCTTGTCCTCCACAGTGGGGAAGGAAGTTCCAATCGCTGTGAGACAAGGAAACCTGTCATGCTCAGCACTAGTAGGCGATGGAGCTGTGATATGGCAGCTGCTTCACTAACACTTTTCACCAGACTGGTCACATGACACTTTTTGTTTTCAACCTCAGGGAAAATGTCTAATATGTTTTCAATAAACATCCAAAGAATTAGAGAATTAGAAATCGCATCATAGGGGAGAGTGTTTTCCTAGCAGAGGGTGCATTCCTTCTATCTCTCAGTGACTGTCCCTGAGAGGACATGTAAGAGGCTGCTCATTCACCTGGCCCTGTTGGAGGGAAGCCTGGGTCTCTCTACAATCACACACATTTCCATCAGGTAGGTATTAACAACTACCCTTGGTAGGAGTAACTGCCAATATGTGCATGTGATCATAGCTGTGCCGTTTCCTTTGGAGTCTCCTCTTACGATTACCGGTACTGAGCTCTGAAAGCACTCAGATACCACCTGAAATCACATCATTTCAATGGACAGCATCAATCTCTTTATAAGCCAGTGAGCACAGCTTTCTCCATGGTGTTGGCCTGCACTTTCAATCTTGACTTTTGACTAATATCTCAAAATACACTGTAATGACAGCAAGAGTGGCCCAAAAGCAGAGTGCATGTATCAGCAAAATCTACTCCCATGACTAAAAATGACAATCAAGGCATAATCCCCCAGGGATGGTCGTTCAGCAATTTCCCTAAGATACATCAGACATCACACGTTCTATGATGAAGTGCTTTTTCTCCTAGTCTAGATGACAGCCCGTGTATAACAGATGAGAGACTGATTTTAATTTTAGCTTTGTTTGTCATGTGCACAAGATCACAATAAAGCATGTAACTAGATTCTATCCCTTTAGGAACGTCTTCGAGAAGAGGGATTATTTCACATCATCCCAATTATTTCATGTTATGGGGTCTCCATTGTACACAACTTAAGCCCAGATAATTCTGTGAATTCCACAATCCATTATATAAACCTTGTTCTTCCTGACCCAAAGCAAAGAAATTTCAGCAGTCAAAAATCTCATTGGCGGTGAAACAAACAACACAAATAAATGAGAACAATTATTTTGTGGATAACAGAAATAAAAACCTTCAAAAGCCAAAGTACCATCATTTGACACACAGTTTTATCTACACAGCCAAGGGTAAGAGGACAGTGCTGAGTACACAAAGTCCTATGTCATTGTTCTGATTATAGGTGGCTTTCTGCTACACGGATCACTTTCACAGACTGTTTTTTCCTTCACTGTGTGGACCTAGCTTAAAAAAAAACAAACAAACAAAAAAACAGCCCAAACCCTCTAGAGCTAATAGACTAAAATGGAAGCCAGAGTCACTTTAGAATTAATTTAAATTAATTCATAGCTAAGTTCAGCTCCATTGACTGCACAGTTTCAATTCTTGTGTCTATAACATTATAGCTTCAGTTACATTTTCTGCTTATTCCGAGGGACAAGGGAGATTAAAACATATAAACTGGGTGTATATTATTAAAGAAAATAAAGTTCTTACTATAAAGAAAAAGTTGCATAGCATTTTATACCTAAACTTTTACAAAGAAGACACATCACAGTTTTATTTTGCTGAGGGGGGGGGGGAAGCTAGATGATTATGACAATTACTTCATGGGTCCCTAAACTAATGGAGAAAGGAAGCACAGAATGAAATGTCTAACTTTGATTTCAAAGAGAGTTTTCCAAGGAAGTAGTTTAGAAAATGTATGTGATCTATAGCCCTTCTATATCTAAGGGATGGGGCAGATTAAATGATGCATGTTTTCTGAAGATGGAACGCTGCTTCAAAAATATCTAGAATTGAGCACAGACATCCCTCTATTCCTGTGCCCTCTGCTCTCTGCCCTGCTCTGCCAGGATTAGGGCAGTGAGTTTCACTCTCGGACTTGTTCATTTTTCATTTGTTGTCCTGCTATTATAGGATTGATTATCCCTCTACAATTCCCAGCGTAGAAGAACATCCACAACTGAAAAGGAACAAATAAAATTTCAAAAGTAGAACAGAATCAAAGTCAGTCCAAGCTGGAAACTAGGTATTGCTTTCAAAAAACCAAAAACAATGCATTATTTTGGCCAGCTTAGATGTATCCTTACAGAATTACAAGCAGTGAAAATTAGTACGCGTTTTAAAATGTGTTAAATACATATGGATGTTTTGTGCAGCCAAAAACAGCATCCATAATTTTCTTTGAAATACTGAGCAGAGGGGGAAAAACAAAGGTGGCTTAAACAATTAATTATGAAAATATATGGGAGATGATTGGAAGACAAGAATCTGTGAAGGAATAAAGGTATTAATTCAAGCTATTTCAACATGATACTGGCAAAGTCAGTTGACACAGATTAACAGAATCACTGACCAGTTGTCTTTGTCTAAATAGTATCCATGATTTTTACAGAAGTCATTGTAGTATATTTTATACACTGATTCCTTGTTGGTCTAAATATCATGTTGACATAGCCTCAGTGAATCTACCCAAATAATTCTCATTATCAAAAATAATTCCATTCAATATAATTCTTCCCTTTAATTAACCTCTTCTAAAAAAAAGTATTCTAGAATATAACTCTGTTGAATGTGATTCAACCTGACACGTGATTTGAATAGTAACACTTTCAAAGGGAGTTTCTTGCTAGGACATCAGACCAGTCCCTGAAGATGACTGAATAACACTCAAGCCTCTAACCCTTTATCACATAGGACCAAGGAAGCCAGAAGGGTGATTTTTAAGTTCCCAGTCAGAAAGCCAACCCCTGGGTTTTAAGGATTTTTTTTTTTTTTTTCCCCCACATCTCATCTCACTTTTCTTACATCTGTCAGATTGGGTTAACTTATCCCACAGGAACTGGCTTCCTCTTGGTGCTTTCTGTGTTTCCCACACTGGGTCAAATCAGGGCAACCACCTCCATCCATTTTTACAGATTTTTTTACTTGTCTTCCAGACCAGGAGGTATAGAAACAGCAGGAAAATATATGGGCCATTTCTTGTTTCACCGCTATGATTCATCTTACCCTGGTGAGTCCATTTTAATCTGCCCTTTTATCTGACCACCAGGAATTTACTCTGACAGCTTCAACAGCAAAGTGGTTAATGTGCATTATAAGGAAGAATCACTTGTTCTTTTGCCTTGGCGTTGGGTTCTCATTGTACAACCCTGTACAGTACTTCAGCAACTATTTTTTTTTTTTTTCTTAAGATTTAAAAAGCAAAGAGTTACAAAACTGTTTGTAATTAACTTGGAATAGAAAAGATAGCACTTTTTTTTTAAATCCCATTATATAGTACACCGTATAAATTACAGAGTATTCAAATGCACAAATGCATCTGTGTAACATTTATCAAATGTAATTTGCGTGTCTCTACTTGCACACGTGGGTGTGATCTCCAGAGTCTTATCTTCCGCCTTGGTCAGCGCTGGGGCTCCGGCCGTCACGTGTGGCAGTGCTCCAGGTCTGGCACACTGCTGTTGCAGAATCGCATGTTGTTGGGGATATGGCAGTCTGTGTAGTTAATGCCCCCGTTTGGGGTGTAAATGGGCTGCAGTCTGAAATCTCCTTTAAGGAGCTGATCGTTATTTAAGGAGACGATCTGAAAACTGGTTTCTGTCATCTCCAGGATGGAGTTGTCCTTCTTGGTACCCGCCTCGCAATAGTCGTCTTTCCGCCGGCCCCGGTTGTATTTCCACTTCTGGGAGGTGTAGCGCCCCTTTTTGTGCATGTGCCAGCAAAAGACGCTGAGCAAGACCACGAGCACGAATATCACTGCGCCCCCGATCAAGCCCGCCAACAGGAAGGGGGAGCCCATGCCGTCCGAAGTTGTCTGCTCGTGGCTGGAAGCCGTGTTGCTGCCATTGTTCAGATAGGAGGCATGGGTGGTGGCCTCAGAACAGATGGTGTCTTCTATGGCACGGTAGTTAAAAGCATCCAGTGGTACTAAACAAATCCGGTAAGTGGATCTGGGCTCTAAATTAACCAGGCTCAGATGTTGCTTCTCACCACTGACAATGCGTTCCTGAACAATGCCCCCTACTAAACTGTGGCCCATTTTCACCCACGTGAGTTTGTACGCTGTCACGGTAAAGAGAGAGAGCCAGCTGACTTGAATGGAAGTATCATTCACAAAGTGGATGGAGAGTTGGATCCGTTCGGAAATAGGCGGAGTCACTCTGTCTCTGCCATCCCAATCAGGAACCATGGGGAGTTTCGAGGTGGTAGGAGTTGGAGGTGTGTGTCCTCTGCTTGGGCTGGGAACTGAGAGAGTGGGGGGCTGAGTCGTGGGGGAAGCTGTGCTTGGGGCCGGGGTGAAGACAGGCAGGCCGGGGGTTGTGGTGGGACATGATAAAAGATTCATATTCAACTCCCTGACAGCCATCCCTCGGACTTGTTCAGGACCTTGGCACATGAAACCCCGCACATTCAGAGATGAAGGGATATATTTGAGCCATTCCGTGACCCACTTAATACTGCAGTCACAATACCAAGGGTTATTCCGAGCAGTGAGCTGCTTTAGGTTGGAGAGATTATCAAAGACCCCTTGAGTCAGCATTCGCAATTGGTTGTTAGATATATCCAGCCGTTCCAGCTTCCGGAGATTGGAGAAGGCCGTCAAAGGGATATGGTTTATCTGGTTGTCCTGCAAATATAGCCTGATCAGATGCGTACCTGGCAGATCTGGAGGGGGGTGGGAGAGTGAATTACGTACGATTGAAAACTCCTTGAGCTTGATGAGATGGCTGAAGGTGCCCTCGGCAATGCCCTTGTTGGTCAGCAGGTTCCCATCCACGATCAGACGCTCCAAGCTCGTGAGATTCTGAAAGGCCATGTCTGATATGACAGCAATGCGATTCTCGTCCACTCTCAGCTCTTGCAAGTCCACAGGAAGCCCGACGGGCACACTGCTCAGGTGGTTCTTAGACAAAAACAACAACTTGAGGCTAATGGCCTCCCGGAAGGCCCCATCCTCTACCCCCACTGTAGATATAGAGTTGTCATCCAGGTGTAGCTCTTCGAGCTTCAAGAGCTGGGCGAGAGCAGCCCGTGAAATGGTCTGAATGTTGTTTTCCTGCAAGTGGAGAACTCTGACGTTCTTGGGAAGGTTCATGGGGAATTCGTCCAGTTGGTTGCCATAAAGGTAGACCGTGTGCACCGACTGCACGTTGTGCAGCTCCGCAGGAAATCCAGCATTATTAATTTGGTTGTTGTGGAGGTAGAGTACGGTTACGCCCTCCGGGATCCCAAGAGGCACTGAGGTCAAGCTTCGCTCGTTACAGTAGACAAAGTTCCTGTCACAGCGGCACACGGAGGGGCAGGCCAGGAGTTTGGTCACCTGTGAGGATAGCCCCAGGGAAATGATAAGCCAAGACTTCAGGAAAAAAGCCCCATGGCTGGGCCACTTTGTGGTCTGTAGGCCCATTTCTGAAGTACGGAAATAAAATACAATGTGGTGGGGAAAAGAAAAAGTAAAAAAAGAAAAAAATAGTAACAAAATCAAAATGACTAGATGAGGTCCTGTTAAAGTCCAGAACTCCAGCTATAGAAAATGTCCTGATGGCATCCGGTAAAATAACCTTCCTGCTGTCACTGGTCTTATCACCTGGAGTTGGCTTCTTTGCTGTTGTCCTTCATGTGCAAAAAACATATAATTCAACAGGAAGAATTTTCCACACAGGCAATCGGTGATGCCAAGTTATCGGTGGCAAACCCAGGTAGGCAGGCAGAGTTCCGTCCTTCTTGTCTGGGTCAGGCCAGCCTTGATTAGCCTATGAACTTCTTGGTCAAGCTCAGTCTGCAATCTGTTGTAGGAAAGAAAAGAGGAAATAGTCAGGTAAGGGTAGAAAAGGAAGAAAGTCCCACACGACTGTAACTCCTTTTCAAAAACAATGCCATTGGGACTAAATTTGGAGAAGTGGGGGGGAGAGAGGGTGGTATTTTAAATAAGAGTAATTTAAGTGGTATTTTAAATAAGAGTAATTTAGTTGAACAGGTATTCCAGAAACAAATCATTAAAATATCTTATCCTCAGCAGGAAACCATACTGTCACCTACTCGCTATCAATAATCACACTGCGGAATTTATCATCCTACTTAGCACCTTCTCTGAAATATCTACTTGCACATCTAAACAGGCACAGTGCTGAATCCACTGAGTCAGTTAATGGTCACCACATACAAATCCTATTGCTCATGGTCTTGTTTCAACATGGAAAACTGAGCAATTGGTAGAAGGGGAAAAATGTGAAACCCCACACGGTTATACATTTTGAAAATGCAAAATGAAGACTCAAGAAAGTCATTTAAGAAGATGCATCCTTACTAAACAGGTATTCCTAGTGCCTTGTTTCCAAATATCGTATCTGATCTTCCACCCACTGTGCTATAAAAAAGCTGTAGCTGTTGCATTCTCCTTTCAAAATGTTATTTAAAACATTTTTAAGTAACGAATTAAAAAATTTTAAGTAACAAAGCTGATACAAGAGCTTACTCATGCCTAATACAGAACTTTAGAAAATATAAAGAATATAACATAAAGATGGTTAAGATTATTCATATTATCTATCCCTCATACCTAACTGAACAAATTAGTTTATTTACCTCTTTTTCTACACATATGCTTAATGAAATTGGAATCATTATTTTTCTTTTTGTTACCTAATGGTAGGCCATGAGCACATTCCTATGTCATTAAAAAAAATTTTCAGAAAAAAGATGCATCCTAGGAACCTCATACAATGACACAATATAAACATGATGCAAAGAAGCAAGGCTGAAGGCAGAGAGAAGACTTCACCTTCCTTCCCCACTTCCTGCCTCCCCTCCTCTTTATCTTCTCCCAAAATAGCTTATGCTGGAGTCACCAAGGCGAGTGGTCATGCTCCAGCACATGACACATTTCTACTGATACGATACAACATCGCGAGCTGCTTTAAGACTTGCAAAGCTCATGACTTAGGACAAATTATCTTTCAACAACACTTTCCTTCTGTCTGTGCTTTCCTGTTTTATACAGAACTTTTAGCAAATTTTGAAATGATAAAAGCCACAGTTGAGGAAGTCAAGGCAATCCACAGACAGTAATCATGCCTTCTTGTTCCAGAATGTATTCCATCTGGTTTTAGATTGAAGAGGCAAAGAAGTTAATTGAAAGGTGCCAGATTTGATTTCCCTACAAAATAAGCAGACATGACTGGACACGGCAAGCCACGAGTCTCTCAATTCTCACCCATACGTAGAGATGGAAACAACTTACATCTACAAGCATAGAGGAACTATTGGAAAGTGTTCCCTTAGCTATCTTTAGCATTATCATTTAAAAAGAAGAAAAAAAGAACAGTGGAAGTGTTATTTAAGTGTCAAGGATAATGTAAATTTGTTTTACAATTCTGAAGGTTATAAATCATCTAAAAAATGAATGCCTTTGATGACCAGAAATAGTAAAATTCATTTATTGTTTAGGAATCTTAAAAAAAAGGGGGTGGAGGGGAGGGAGAATCTCTTTCCAGGAAAAAAAAAAAATCAGGAAGATGTGATGTGATGCTTTATAAAAATTCAAAGATTATTTAATTTTAAAAAATCCTTGAAAATATGTTTTACCACTGAAAGGGAGTCAATTCCGCTGGAAGAAATCTTTCTATATGCATAAAGAATAATGTATACAATGAAAAGTAAGCATTGGAAAACATGAGTTTAATTCTATCACCTTAATGCCATCCTTAGCTCAAATATCAAGCCATTTTAACATTCCCTAATATCCTACTAGTGAGGCACGGGCTTTGGTCTAGTTGCCGGAGCCTGACTTGGGAAGCTGGCAGAGTCACAGCCCCACAGTCTCAGAATCTGCATGTCAGCAAGAGCCTGGGTGAACACATCAAAGTTTGAGGTGTTTGAGCACCTAAAAACCTCCCTGACATCTTATTTAATTGTTCATGTTTTAATTGATTAACTGTGAAATAAAGGCAAGAGCCTGTCACATGACTCCTTTGAGAAGAGTGAAGGCATAAGGCATACTAATCACTTCTGTCCCCAGGAGATAGTCTCAAATTACATCTTATATGTAAATTACTTCTGCGAGGTGGAGCAGTGTGCAGCAACTATATATGTCACTTCCCCTCAAAGGAAAAATGTTTATCTGGATACAAAGGCACAGTTATTTGCAATCAGAGGAGCTCACTTTTGTAAAGCATTTAAGAACAACAACAAAAAAACAAAAACCATTTAGTGCTATTAACATTTACTCTTCAGAAGAGGCAGAACAGTGAGACTTAAGAATAGAAGCTAATAGGTTTTTGAGTATTCCTCTGTAATTTTGAAGGTGTTGACAGTGGCACACAATGAACCAAATGTCCTAAGTGGGAAAAACTACAGCATGAGGGTCTCTATGTTCCTGTCTAAAAAGTAAGAGTTGTTTCTAAATTGTCTTTACAAGCCAAGTGTTTAGGTCACAAGAAACAAAGCAACACTTGAGGATGACAGCCTTACTTCAAGCTCATCAGCTGACAGCCTCAAGGACGTTATCACTGGGAGTTAACCAAGTACTCAGTGATGGATCAAGAAACTATTATGATGCGTCCAAATTGTAAATTTTCCACTTGCCTGACCTGTGTCCTCAGTAAGAAAAGTACAGGCTTCCTCAGCCCTCCCCCCATCTTGCTCTCTTGAAGGCATATTTTACTCCTGAGTGCTTCTTTTATAATTATGTAAGAAGATGATGTGATCCTGAAGGAAGCTCCTAATAAGATTACGTAGGGCAAACTGTCACTGTTCATACAACTTAAGAGAAGAAAAGACTCATCTAAATCACAATGTGTTGATCAGCTATGACAAGTTCAATGTTGGAGGAAAATAAACTCTTTGCTCTTCTTGGGAATCCCACAACAGCATAGAGGAGATTTGTTCTGAGGCTTCTATATCCACAGCCTATGTGTGTCAGTCAATATACTGTATTCAAACCAGGAGAAGTGTAAAATTACAAACACCTAGGTCAGAAAGATGTTATTTCCTTTTTTTTTTTTGCAGTTTTTTGTCAGGGGCTGGGTTTGAACCTGCCACCTCTGGCATATGGGGCCAGTGCCCTACTCCGTTGAGCCACAGGCACTGCCCTGTTACTTACATTTTTAAATTTAAATGTCCTCTGTATTTTCAGCTGTGGTTCCCAATGAACACTGAGCAGAGATCTATGCACTCTAGGGTTTCTCACCCTTCGCACTCATGACATTTTATGCTAGATGATTCTCTGCTGAAGGCTGCAATGTGCTTCCAACACGTCCCCCAATGTTACCATTTATAAATATGTCCCCACGGGGAAGCAAAATCACTCCTGGTTGAGAACCACTGACCTACCCCAGCTTACAAGTGCTTTACAAAGTTGGCATTATTACTTTAATATTCTACAGGAAACTGAAGTTTCTAATAAATATAACTTGAAACGTCTTCTTGTCATGGACACCAGAAAAGCATGAATGAATAAGCTTCTTATTTATTTATCCAACTAATACCTACTGGGCAATAAAACAAGGTTACAGCTATATGCAGAGCTGACGTGGATTATGGCCTTGTGAAGATTAAAGTTCTGCAGAAATAAATGAGTCTGCAGGGAATAAAGGTGCCCCGTCCAGAGCTCTAACACTAGAGCACCATTGTCATTAGGGTAAAGAACTCTTCCCTAGTCTTTGGGGTAGTAGGAAAAGGCTGCAGGGGAAAGGATTGCCTCTGTGAAGATCTGATGGAAAAGAAGGCCCACACCAGGGAAGAGACTCAAGAAGTTCTGCACACATGGATACAAGCTGCTGGTGGTGTGAAGCAGGATGAAACCTAGGTAAGCCAAGAGAAGGCGCAAATGTGCACAGAGCTTTCCTCCACTGCAGTGTCTGCGTCTCACTGATAGTTATACTTCTACAAGAGTGATTTTCAACCAGTGTGCACAGTGGTGTGTCATGAGAGAATCTTAGGGACCCTGCAAAAATTTTAAAGATCATGAATTACATTATTTTTGAAAAAAGTTCAAAGCATTAAAAGTATATATATATTTTTTTTTACTTTTTTTTGGGATCAACATAATGTAAGTGTGCTGTGGAAGTTTAACTATAGGTTCAAGTGTGCTGTGAGACATGAAAGGTTGAAAAATATGTTCTAAAAGATACTAAACTCTGGTTTCAAAATCTTTAAGTGTATTTCATTTCTAAGGCAAAACGTTGGGGAAAAATTGCTTTACAAGATGAACTGCAAATATTGAGATCAAAAGATTAAAAAAAAAAAAATTCCCTATTTGTTTGAATACTGTATTGAATATGTTTCCTCTCCAAGAAATCAGAGATTATGAAGAACAGCTTAATGGAAGGTGCTAGGTAAAAAGAGAAATTTTCATTTAAAGTAGGTAATAGTTTCAAAACCCTGAGTGTAAATCAACATGCAAAAAAATGCTCTTTGGGGAACAGCAAGAACCTGGCCCTGCCAGTCTCTTAAAGATCACAGTCACAAGCTGCGGTTTCCCAGCTACTTTAAGTCATGGAAGAAGCCCAAGTGCCCATCGACCCACGAATGGACTAGCAAATTGTGGTACATGTATACCATGGACTATTATGCAGCCTTAAAGAAAGATGGAGACTTTACCTCTTTCATGTTTACATGGATGGAGCTGGAACATATTCTTCTTAGCAAAGTATCTCAGGAA
>CAUYPK010076949.1:0-52135 GCA_963574355.1 Loris lydekkerianus
GATCCTATAATTCCTCTTCTAGGTTTATACCCAGAAGACCAAAAGTCACAATATAACAAAGACATCTGTACCAGAATGTTTATTGCAGCCCAATTCATAATTGCTAAGTCATGGAAGAAGTCCAAGTGCCCATTGACCCACAAATGGACTAGCAAATTGTGGTACATGTATACCATGGAATATTATGCAGCCTTAAAGAAAGATGGAGACTTTACCTCTTTCATGTTTACATGGACGGAGCTGGAACATATTCTTAGCAAAGTATCTCAAGAATGAAAGAAAAAGTATCCAATGTGCTCAGCCCTACTATGAAGCTAATGTATAGCTTTCATATGAAGGCCATAACCCAACTATAGCACAAGAATATGGGAAAGGGCCAAGGGAAGGGAAGGGAGAGTAATGTGTGAGGCCACACCTATGATGCATCTTAGAATGGGTATAGGCAAAACCTACTAAATGTAGAATACAAATGGCTACATACAATAACTGAGAAAATGTCATGAAGGCTATGTTGAACAGTTTGATGAGAATATTTCAGATTGTACATGAAGCAGCACATTGTACCCCTTGATTGCACTAATGTACACAGCTATGATTTAACAATTAAAAAAAAAAAACCCAGGAGAGTTAAAAACAACAACTATAAAACAATATCTCTGTTGGAAAAAAAAAATAACACAAATGTCACTTAAAATGGGCAAAGGATTCATCAGACATTTCATAAGAGAAGAGATACTAATGTCTATTAAATATGTAAAAGGCTGCTCTATAACTTACAATAAGGGAATGCAAATCAAAAAAATATATTATCCTCTCCATCTGATTATCAAAAATTACATAAAATGTAATTATCCATACTAGGGATATAAATACTTACATACACTGGTGCTGGGTCTATAAACTAATCCAGCTGTTTTTAGAAACACTGGAAACTGCACGAACAGCTGTCCTTAGGGGAATGTTAAATTAAACACCACACATCTGCACTCTGGAGTACTATCATATTATGCCACAGGAAAAGATGTTTTGTTGTCTTTTGTGTATTTACATGAAAAAAATTTCTAATGGATATCATTAATGAAATAAAGTGAATTCAGCTTCAAATGTATTTTCTCAGCATCTACTATACTCCAGGTTTTAGATGTCATTAGGGATACACCCATAAACAAAAGAGACAAAAATCCTTGCCTTTCTGGCACTTATAATTCTAGTGTAAAACATGTACATGATGTGCCTATTTTTATTTCTTAAAACCCAATGTGTCTTTGTGTGTCTGTGTGCATGGACATGTGTATAGAAACTCCAAAATGGTAACAGTGGTTATACCTATGTGGGCAGAATTGGGTGGGGGGTCAAAACCATATTTATTCTGTGTGCGTTTTTAAATTTTTCACAATGAAAATGTGTCCAAGTATTTCTTGTGTAACATAAATGAAAATTGTAGGTTCAGAGTTAGATGCTACATTGATGCTTTGTGTTAAAGATGCTACACACTGCACTTAAGGGGAGAAGTGAAGCAACAACCAATGAAGACTTGAGGAGTGACTTCTGGTTCTTTAGGGTAACAAACATCTCTGCCCTGACCAATAACATAGGAAGTTTTGGTGGCCAAAGGGCCAGAGAATGAGCTGGCTGGTAAGGAAGGAAATGAGAGCAATCCTATCACAACAGAGCTGCAGTGAAGCCGGGTGAGACATCAGGAGTTGACACTGGCAATCCCTGTGGACAGAACTCAGAAGCAGTAAGGTTTGTCCATGGTGAAGGTTGGGAGAAGACTTTGGGTTTGGCCTTTGAGGGAGCTAACCAGCAACTTTTTTTTTTTTTTTTAAGTGTTTTGTACATAGATCATAAATACATTTGTGCCAATTTCAGTGTGTTGATTATTTGTACAAATTGGAGTGCTTACATCATACTAATCAGCCTAGCTTTCACCTCATTTACCCAATTATAGCATTAGGACATTTGTGTTCTACACATGATAGATCAAACTTGTATTTGCAATGTGCTCCATAGTTGTGGTCCCCCTACTATCTCTCCCACCCCTCCCCATCCCTCGCCCTCTTCTTTCCTCCTTCATCATAGCCTAAAGTTGTGTTTCATTTTTCATATGCAAATGTGAGTTATTATAAATTGGTTTCACAGTAGTACTGAGTACATTGGATACTTTTTTTTCCATTCCTGAGATACTTTTACTAAGAAGAATATTTCTAGCTCCATCCATGTAAACATAAAGGAGGTAAAGTCTCCATTTTTTTTTACTGCTGCATAGTATTCCATGTATACATATACCACAATTTATTAATCCATTCATGGGTCAATGGGCACTTGGGCTTCTTCCATGACTTGGCAATTATGAATTGAGCTGCAATGAACAATCTGGTGCGCATATCTTTATTGCCAAATGATTTTTCGTCCTTTAGATATAACCTAGAAGAGGAATTGCAGGATCAAATGGCAGCTCTACATTTAGATTCCTGAGTGTTCTCCAAACTTCCTTCCAAAAGGAACGTACTAGCTTGCATGCCACCAGCAGTGCAGAAGTGTTCCCTTTTCTCCACATCCACACCAACATCTGTTGTTTTGGGATTTTGTAATATGGGCTACTCTTAGTGGAGTTAGATGGTATCAGGGTAGTTTTGGTTTGCATTTCTCTGATGATTAAAGATGATGAGCATTTTTTCATGTGTCTATAGGCCATGCGCCTGTCTTCTTTTGAGAAGCTTCTGTTCATGTCTCTTTCCCACGATGAAATGGGATCACTTGTTTTTTGCTTAGTAATAATTTTGAGTTATTTGTGGATTCTGGTTAGTAGACCTTTGGCAGAAATATAACTTGAAAAAATCCTCTCCCATTCTAAGGGTTGTCTATATGCTTTACTTAGTGTGTTCTTGGCAGTGCAGAAGCTTTTTAATTTGATCAGATCCTAGTAATATATTTTTGATGTTGCTTCAATTGCCTGGGGTGTCCTCTTCATGAAGTATTCTCCCAGGCCAATTTTCTCAAGCATTTCACCTGCACTCTCTCTAAGAATATTTATAGCTTCATGTCTTAAGTTTAAGTCCTTTAACCAGTGAGAGTCAATTTTTGTTAGAGGAGAAAGTGTGGGTCCAGTTTCAATCTTCTACAAATTGCCAGCCAATTCATTCAGCACCATTTATTGAGTAGGGAATCTTTACCCCAATTTACATTTTTAATAGGTTTATCAAAAATCAAATGATGGTAAGTGTCTGGGTTCACTTCTTGGTCTTTAATCTTGTTTCATACATCTACCTCTCTATTTTTGTGCCAGTACCATGCTGTTTTGATCACTATCAATTTATAATATAGTCTGAAATCTGGAAGCATGAATCCTCCCAATTTGTTTTTATTTCTGAGTAATGTCTTGGCTATTCGAGGTTTTTTCTGTTTCCATATAAAATGACATACTAATTTTTCAGGTCTTTAAAATATGAGAAAGGTGCTTTAATAGGGATTGAGTTAAATCTGTCAAATGCTTTAGGTAGTATAGACATTTTAACAATATTGATTCTTCCCAGCCATAAGCATAGTATATTTTTCCATTTGGTAACCTCTTCAGCTATTTCTTTTCTCAGAGTTTCATAGTTCTCTTTGTAGAGATCTTTCACGTCCTTAGTTAGATACAGTCCCAGGTATTTCATCTTCTTTGGCACTATTTTAAAGGGAATAGAATCCTTGATTGTTTTTTCCCCTTCACTATTGTTTGTGTATAAAAAGGCTATAGATTTATGATTATTAATTTTGTATCCTGAGACGTTACTATATTCCTTGATCACTTCCAAGAGTTTTGTAGTTGATTCCCTAGGGTTTTTCAGATATATAATCATATTGTCTGCAAAGAGTGACAGTTTAATCTCCTCTGGTCCTATGTGGATCCCCTTGATTGCCTTCTCTTGCCTGATTGCAGTGGCTAAGACTTCCATTACAATGTTAAAAAGCAGTGGAGACAGTGGGCATCCTTGCCTGGTTCCTGGATCTGGGTGGAAATGATTTCAATTTTACTCCATTCACTATAATATTGGCTGTGGGTTTGCTGTAGATGGCTTCTATCAATTTAAGAAATGTTCCTTCTATACCTATTTTCTTAAGCATTCTGATTAAGAAAGGATGCTGGATATTGTCAAAAGCTTTTTCTGCATCAATTGAGAGAATCATATGGTCTTTGTCTTTTAATTTGTTTATGTGATGTATTATATTTATGGATTTACATATATTGAACCATCCTTGGGGCCCTGGGATGAAAACCACCTGGTCACGGTGTAACCAGCAACTTTTGTGGTGGACTGAAGTAAAACCCATATAAAGCCCATGCACCATCCAGGTGGCTGTGTAGTAATGAGGGAAAGCTTTTATGTGACAGGTGGAGTTGAAATTAGAGAACTGGTGACTGAAACAGTCAGGACTACTCATCCAGGACCAATTAAATGATGTGACCCCAATGTCCATAAACATTGAAATGAGTCATGAACAGGAGGACACTAGGATGTTATTTATCTATTAATTCATGGCTAAGTCCAGGTCTGAAATTACAATGATTAATCAAATAATAGCTTCTCTCAGAGGGAGCTATTAAAATTTACAAATGTTACCAAAATGCCAAGGAATATGAACCACATAGGCATTTAGCTAACTTGAAATCAAACATACCACATTTGTTAAAAAAAAAAAAAAAAAAAAAACATAAAAGAAAGAAAAAAGAAAAGATAGACGGCAAAGAGAACAAAAGAGACAGAGGGAGGAAGAGGCAAGCAGGCAAAGAGAGAGAGGGTAGCAGGGGCATCAGGATCCAGGTGAGGAGAGAGGCCTTTGTTTCACCAGTAGCTCTTTCCCCTGCTGAACCAAGACCAGGCCTCTACTCCCCCAAGAAAAGACAAGAGTGGGGGTGTGGGAATGGATTCTGAAGGGGTTTTAGAAAGTAATTTGAAATAGACAGAATTTTCTCCTTGTTGATTTTTAAGCTCTAAACCTTCAATTGAGATGCCACTTGTCTGTAAAAATAAAGTAAGTGAACCTGTGTTCGCTTTTTTTTTCCTCTGGGGGTGGGGGGGACATAAGCAGCATACATTAAGTGCTATTCTGAATAAAACTCTAGATTTTTAAAAGGTGCAGAACCAATTAACAGACTTATATTTAACTAGGTGTGGCTTTCATGAACTCTTATCTCTATTTTATTAAAATAATGACGGTGGTGTTTTATAAACTATTGATGGGTTCTTGAGAGATATTTTAATTAATTAAGGGATAAAACAGAAGCAAAATCCAATAGCTATTATAGCTTTGGGTTGTTAATTGGATTAATCTATATAAACCCAAGTTCATTCTTTTCACAAAAAAATTTTTAAGTAATAAGAAAACAGCAAATAAATGATGTGACTTGCCATAAGTAATGGTTAAAGTACTATGATTAAGAGAACAAGGTCTACCATCAAATTGTCTGGATTTGATTCCTAGTGCTACAATTTAGAATCTGTGTGACTGGGCACATTTTGTGCCTCTACACACCTCTATTTCTTTATCTATAGAACTGAATGACAAGGATACTTCCTCATAGAGTTGGTGGGAGGAGTTAAGGAGTTAATGCGTGTAAAACATCCAAAATCATACCCAGATACCTAACTAGTATTAACTCATTTAGTACTTACAAAAAACGTTATGAAGCAGTTACTATTTTTATGGGATTCTATTGTAGATTAGAAATCTGAGGAACAGTGAGGTTAAATAATTTGCTCATGATCTCAGAGCAACTTCACAGTCCCAACTCTGAGGAATCACTACACTATGTTGCTTGTCAGTTTAGTGTCATCAATGAAATTACTTTTAAAGGGAAAATAAGAGAGGGGAGAAATCAGAGAACCAATTGGACAAACCATTAAATTTAATCAATGAAGGAACCATAGGGTTTCAACAATGGGGTAACAATCATCTGATATTCCTTTAAGGAGACAACATAAACAGTAATCCCATTATCCAGATTAGACCCTTCTGAATACCCACAGTGCTGAGCAAGAACCTGCCCTCCTCTGTGATGCACTTTCTCCAGGCTTTATCCTCTTCTTCAAACAGCAGCTCTGACTCTAGAGTGGAGAAGCAGGCCTCCCCACTTGCAGGCCCTGTGATCTGCGAGGAGCCAGCCCTGCTTCATGTGGTGTGGCCTTAGTACCTCAGTGGCTCTCACTCTCTGGCCACAGTGACTGGGTCAGAGACAGGCACAGGAGCCAGGCCAGTCCAATCACACTGAATCCTGGGAGTCTTTTTGAAAATCTGGGGGGAAAGACGTATTTCTGCTGGATTCAAACTAGGAAGGAAATTCCCTGTGGACTGGTGGTAGTCATCTTGCAACCCTTTGGGACCCAAGAATGAGGCCCAACAGCACAGAAGCAGACTAAAAATATGGAAAGACCGGAAGCAATTCACCATGGTACTCTGAACCATGGATTGAACAGTACTTAATTCTATCCCTGAAGCATTAAATTATATAAAGTAATATATATTCCTTTTTTCCAAGATCATTTCCATCTGAAAGAATCCTAACTTGTGCAGATACTGGTACCAGGAAGTCAGAGGAGGGTAGGAGTTCAGAGTGACAGACACTAAAAGGTGAAAGGTCTGGTAGGGACAGGGTGGGAGAGAGCTGAAAGGAAGTTAGGGTAGGAGTTTGGCAATGCAGTTGTAAAATAATGAATTAAACTCTCACCTTTTTAACCTTGGACACAAACCATGTCCTCACAGAAGCTGAAGGACTAGGGGACTTGGTAGGAAAACTTCAGAATGTTGTGGGGCACAGAGAATATTTTGAGATCTGTAAGAGGTGCTAAGATAGGAAGATCCGACTAGTGTCTACTAGAACTATAACAGCTTTCAGAAAACAGGGGGGGAAGAAACCCTGCTCAGATTGGAAAGGTCTTTTCTGTTTGCAGCCTATAATGCAAAAGATGGATAACCCAGTTACCTGGAGACTTGCAGGATGGGGAAAGCCAAATTTCATACTCCAGTCTAAAGTTAGAACAATAGTGGGCACATGGTTGGCAAACAAAACAGTAAATAAGCTTGGGACTAGGAGGTACACTGGTGCCAAGGATGGTGCAAACACCTGCTCTACTCTCTGAGGAAAACATCTAGGAGCATTTTAGCAATGCTTTCTTGTCCTAGACTCTTGAAGCCAAAGGAATGACATCAATCCTCCTGGCCTCTAACATATTCAAACCCAGGACACTTCACCCCACTTCTATTCAGCTATCCATACCTTCTGAAGACCAACACGGTTCCACAAATACCTGTAGCCATCACTTGTTGGCACTCCTCCAGAGTCTGTTTTCTCTTATCCCAGTGACACCTCTGACTTTTAGATGACATTCTCTTGACTCTTAAATGTTGAAATACAGCATCCTGCCCACTGTCTTCAACTTCCCACCTCATCACTTCTTTCCCTTCATCCTAGCACAGATTTTTCTCTGATTTCAGTAAAACTTCCAGGGCCCAGGGTTGTTCATTTCCTTTCAATCTTCAGTCAACATCTTTTGTCTTTTCATTTTCAGATTGTATTTTCTTATTTTCCATGCAGTTAAGGGCGCCCAGATGACTGAGTTCTGTTCAATGCACTGTCAGTGGAAGTGATGTGTGCCACTTACAGGATCGTCCTTAAAAACCTCCTCACTTAGGCTCTGTCTCCTTCCCATCTACTGGAAGAATGAAGAGTGTTCCAAAGTCCAGTCTGCCCCTGATCATGTGAAGCAAGATGCACCCCTCCCCATCTTGAAGACTTTCATTTGAATTCTTAAGGCCTGGTGAACAAAACCTTTATTATGGCAATCCACTGGCATTGTGGGGCTTGTTTGTTACTTGGTTGATTGTGATTATTAATACATCCAGCAAAAGCATTCATAAGAAATTACACAGTCTTTTACAAACTCAACCTGTGTCCAAAACTCTAACTCATCTCTCTTAACCATACATGCTGTCTCACTAGAAAAACCCCAGCTCAGGATATCAATTCAACTTTCTATATTCTCAGCTTTATGCTCCCCTCAACCCAACTGTAGAGTAGAAGAGTAATTCACAAGGCCAAGAGAACTGGGGCTACCACTGCACCTTCAGATGGTCCCCAGCACTGAACCAAGTTCCTCAGGCCCTTGGAAACCTGACTCAATTGACCATGACCTCCTTGAAACATTCTCTCTCATTAGTTTTCATTCCACTTCTCTGCAAGTTTTTCTATGTCTCTAATCACTACTTAGACTCCTTTTATCAGTTCCTCGTTTTGTTCTAATTCTTTTTTCTCCATCATGCTTTAAATCCTATATTTCCTTCCACGCTCCCATCTTTTGGAAGTGATCTCATATACTCCCATGGCTTTAGCTACAATATATAAATGTAATATCTATACTTCAGCTACCATGTATAGTGTGTGTGTATAGACAACTGTAAAATTTGTATCTCCAGTGTACATGAGTCCTGAACCTCAAACTCTAATGATGTCCCCCATAGCCACAACGTGACCCCACATTGAAATCAGCATCTCCTTCTCCCATCTTCACTGACACTTGCTCCCCTTCTCCTGCACTCCGTTTGTCAGTGGGTCCCACTAGCCATAAACATGGAAGGATGCTTTAATCACCCCCCAAACTATTAATACTTACCACCTTCCAATTCTAACCCCTGAAGATATTGTTTTTTGAATTTGTCTCCTACATACCTCTTGCCACCAACATTATCCCTCCTGAATTCTTTCATAACCATCCTCTACAATTTCCATATCTCCAGTTTTACTCCTTCAATCCACTCCACATGGCTGACACACAGATCTTTTTAGCACAAAAATCGGTTGTTGCTAAACCCCTTCTGTTGGCCTTCCATGGCTGACCAATATCTTTGGAAGAAATAGTTGTCTATCTCTTCTACACTCTAGACACTTTTATCCAACTTCCCACTGGACATTTTTACTTCAAACTCCCAAAGTGTCTCACACTCAGAAAGCTACCCTTCCTGACCCTGGATCCAAATTTGACTTTCTCAGTAGAAAAGCACCACCACCTTACCTGTGCCTAAACCAGAAAACTGGATGGCACTGTACACAATCTTCAGCCTTCTCCCCTACATCCAGCTCAACATTTTTTTTTTATTCTTCCTTATACCTCTTAAATTCATGACTTTTTCCTCAAATCCAGTACAAATATCCAAGCCCAGATCACCATCATCTTTTGTCCTCATTAGCTTCGTAACTAGCTTCCTTTTCCCAGACTTGTCTCCCCCTCCAAAGCCTTTCTCCACTCTGCAGGCAGAAAGATCTCTCTAATATGTTAATATGGGCCGGGCACCCTGTAATCATAGCATTCTGGGAGGCCAAGGGGAGTGGATTGCCTGAGATCACTAGTTCGAGACCAGCCTGAACAAGAGTAAGACCCTGTCTCTCTACTAAAATTAGAAAAACTATCCAGGGATTGTGGCAGATACCTGTAGTCCCAGCTACTTGAGAGGCTGAGACAAGAGGAATGCTTGAGCCTAAGAGTTTGAGGTTGCTGCGAGTTATGACGCCACAGCATTCAACCCCAGGGTGACAGAGTGAGACTCTGTTTCTAAATAAATAAATAAATAAATAAATAAATAAAGTCAGTATGATTGTGCTTAAAACCTTTTAATGTTACTCCACAGCTTTCAGCTCTATTAAATAACTTTAATAGAGCTTAAGTCCCAGTCAAGAAAGACAAAATAAGTAATAAATAAACAAAACTGTTTGAGATAATAAAATAGAACAGATCATACAAGGAGGGAGGGTGACTTTAGATCTGAATTTCAGGGCCAGCTTCTTACAGAAGTGGTGTTTTAGTGAGACTTGCAGGGTCAGGAGGAGCTAGCCTTGGAAAACGAGGCAGACTTTAGTTTACTTACTTACCATCTTCCCCACTGGGCTGTGAGCTCCCTGAGGGCCAAGCTCTCTGAATACCCACCACAGATTTTGGTACACATAGGTTTCAAACACATGTTTGATGAGTGGAGAGATGAATGAAATTTAAATTTCTTACCAGTCTAACTTTAAGTGAAATCTGTGCTCACATTTTTTGGTATATTTGTTGACATTTTTTGGTAAAACTATTAAAATTTTTAGGCAGACAAAAACAAATGTGTTTGAGACTCTAAAGGAAATTTTTGCTTTCCTGAAATCATTCTAAAGCATTTCAACAGACACTGCACAGCAATGTCTTACCACCAGGAGTCCTAAAAAAATAAAATAAAATAGCAAAATGGATGAACCACTTGCCAGGATACCACTGGGTATTTCAGCCCCACCAACCATAAAGCCAACATCAGTCAGAAGGTTGGGCTCTAAGGCTCCCTCTATTGGAGGCTCTTAGTAGGCAAAACATTTTTTTACATATAACCACATCAACATCAGATACTCAGATCCATAAAGAAAACCAATCAAGTAATTATGGTCCATTTCTGCTAGGCAGAAAAAAACAACAAAGGATCCCTTTAAAATTTATTGCATCGTGTAAATTATCGAATTTTATTCTGGAAAATAATATATTCCAGTTCAAAATCTCTTACTTGAAAATTGAAAGTTGTTGGGTTTTTTCTTTCTTTGTTTTAACAAATTTGGCAGCAAAATTTGATGTGATGTGAGAAGATTTATATCTTCCATTTAGTCGATGTGGTGTGACTATTGATTTGTTTCTCTGAAGATACAGAATGTGTTTGTCACAGGGTGCTGCCTCTGAGCCCAGAGGAATGCTGGGCAATCTATGATAAGAGTCAATGTATTGTCTTTCTAATCCCCCAAAATCCCCCAAAATTCTTACCTTCAAGGCATGTCTGGCTCCAACTGACCCCGAGGGTTTGGGATAAGGGATCTATATTCTATTATAAAATGCATCCAATTCTATCACCTTCAGTTATAAAACTTCCCCAATGTATGGACTTTGAAGTACCCAGCAAAAGTAAAGACACAGAAATACAATTAGCATGATTTTATCATTTAGAAGTAATAGAATTGAAAGCTGTTCTGAGTTCCCTTTGATTGAAAGTATGCATTTCTGCCATTTTACTATTACTTTTCCTATAATATAGATTTCTGTGAGCTAGAGATGCTTCTGATCATGAGGAAACTTTTGGAGATAAGTCCTTTATAACACACCCAGCCTATAATCTGGGCACTGTAGGCATCAGAATAATTTGTCATAGTTTTTAATTTTCCTCCATGTTTTATTTTTCTCATTTTATAATTTTTGTTATTTTCTGATACTTAACTATTTCCCCTCAAAAGTTTCAAGAAGCAGTACCTACCTTCTGGGAGCAAGGTTTCTACTCTTGATAGGACATATATCCTGTACTTGGCTGCAAACCTCAGTGTGCACGTTATTTCTGATTCCCTTAATCACCCTGCAGAGATATTTCCTATTCTTTCCATCAGATAGTTGAGCAAACTCAGGCTCAATTTGTCCAAGATCACATGGCTTCTAAGCAGCAGAACAGAATTTGAACCCAGGAATGTCTAAGATCCAAAGCCTGTGGTCTTCCAAACATCATGGGGCAAATAATTGACCCACGTTCCAAACTCATTTCCAACTGGTTCATAGTTAGAAGGATAAACCTGCTTCATCCATGATAGAAATGAGAGTGCAGTATTTTCCTCAATTCCTATGACCAATCACTTGATAGTGTCTTTATGGTTCCATAAAAATGGAGATTCAGCATCTACTTTGCAAAAAATTCAACACTATAGCCACATAAAATGTCAATGGATACAATTTTGCTTTTTGTTTTATTATTTAAAAAAAAATACAAATAATTGGAATTGGTTAGGCTTAATCAACAAATACACCAAAACCAGATGTTTAATATTCACCCACCTTTTAGAAGCATCAAGAACACTTACTAGAAATATTATCATACAAGGGAAAAGAGAAAGGCTTACATCTCATAACAACATAGCATCAAAGGACAGAGATGTAGATCATTAATGATTTTAATTATTTTAAGGCCCATTAAAATTAGAGAAACATTAAAGCACCCACAGTGTTAAGGGTTTAATATTACAGCATTTTAGAGTTTACTAGTTCATACCTTTCAATCACAGCAAGTTATTAGCAGTGAAGGGATGAACCCTCTTAAGAGGATTTTTACTTCAACGATAGGGTGTTATGGACAAGACAACCTAAGTTTAAAAAAAAATTAGTAGCAAGCGCTAGTTGAGTTAATCAGTTACAGACAGACTGTGCCCTTGGGAAGCTAAATGGAAAAGCAACAGTAAAGCTTACAGAACTTAGCTCGTACAATTTGCCTTGAAGGCGGAAGATTGGTTCCCTGAAATAGCAAAGAATTATATGCTTTAGTTCAGAAAAAAAGTTTTTAAAATAAAGTCTGTTATTACCTCTTCTCCTTTCAAAACAATGGGGAGAAAAATCTAGAGCGGAGGTTTCAATTTGTTCAATAATTGTACCTCTGCACTTTTTTTCAAAAACTATAAAACCATCATTGTTTTGACTTGAAAAGAAATAACAATGCAAATATTCATAATCACATAAACATAAAAGAAACAGCAAACTGTCGAGTTAATACAATCTCTGCGGAGCGCTATTAGTCAGAGACAGCTGGTCAGCCCAGAAACATAAGAACTCAAAAGATGAGATCTTCTTAGGAATTAACATCTTCATTAACCAACCAGAATTTAGTGTGGCAGAGATTAAATCCAGTAACTGCCTTCTTTATGAGCTGTCCCTTCACTGATACCAAGCTGTGCAAACGTGTGAACTAGTCAGCAGCTCAGAAAGCTCATGCAACTACTCACCGAATTTTAACCTTGAACTGACTCACAGAGTCAATGTTAAATTCAATTTAGGAGTAAGGTAAGCAAGCAAAATAGGACATGAGGAGTCGAATTTGAAATGCAGAGCAAGTAGCGGAAAAGTTATTTAAAATAAATCAATATAGTTAACTGCGTAAAATAGCCAAAAAGAAACGCAATTCACTCCAAAAACTTTAAAAGCAAAACCAAAACAGAAAGCTGCACTTCAAGCAAAATTTGCACGGGATTAATTTGCATTAAAAAAAATAGTCAATCAAGCGATTTAGTTCAAGTTCTTTGGAGCAGGCATGCACTGATTCTCTTAAACAACTCCTACCTGATTTCCAATTGTGGTTTTCTTGTGAACCTGACTGCTCCTCTGCTGAGCACTGAGAAAAGCAAAGGAAAGTAACACTGAAGAAACATGTAAGACTTTTTTCTGAACAAGTAATAGATACTAAAAAATATATATGAGAATACATATATATATAGATATAGATATAGATGCTTTTAAAAAAAGAAACCAGCAACTGTGGCAGAGCTAATATCAAAAATCCAGGCCAGCTAAATTCTGGAAGCAAAACCAACTCAGTGACACTCCTACTAGCAAATAATAATCACAAACCAGAAATATAATAACACCGCTGGAAGAAAAGCTCCATAGGTACATCAATGAAAATATGAGTCGATATATTTGCCCCACAGGTATACAGAATAGCTGTAATGAAAAATAAGTTATGCATGATTAAATATCATGTTCTAAGTATTTTATAGATTAGTGGTCATTTTAATTCTCACAACAGCCTCGTGAAATAATTACTCCTTTTAGTCTTCACAGAGGAAGAGACTGAGTCACAGGGAAGTTGAGGACTCTCCCAAAGCCCCTCTGCTAATTAATGGTGAGACTGGTATTTGACTCCATATTCCAAACTCTTTGTGGTACCATCTGATCTCGTTGCTTTGAATTCCACTATACTCTGACAATTCCCTCAGTGCATCTTCAACGTGGACCTGTCTTCCCAAGTCTGGACTCGTACATGTTTTTGACAACTCAGCATCTCCACTTGGGTGTCTAATGAGCATCTCATACATAATATGTCAACACTGAACTCCTGAAATCTCCCCTAAAACCCGCTCCACCCAGAGTCTTCCCCTTCTTAGTGTCAGCTCTATGCCATACTTCCAAGGGCTTAGGTCAAAATCTTTGACTCATCTTCCTCCTACATCCCACATCCAAGCATCAGCAAATGCTGCTATCTTCCAAAAATATATTTAAAATTCAATCATCTTTTTACTACTGCCAAGATTCCCACCTCAATCCAAGCTGCAACCATCTTTCACCCAGATGTCTATAATCATCTACTCTCTGGTCTCTGATTCCACACTTGTTCCCCGACACCTACTCTCAACACAGAAGCTAGAGTGACCATTTTAAAAAGGATTATGTTACTCTTCTGCTCAAAACCCTCTACTGTCATCAACACCATTCCACTCTGTGGCAAAAGACAAAGTCCTCACAGGGGTCTGTGAGGCCCTACTCCACTAACCCCAACTCTCTGCTTCTTGGAGTCATCCCTCCTACCTTCAGCTCATTCACTGGAGAGTTCCAGCCATACAGGCACCTGCTCTTTCTCCGACCACCCAGTACACTCACATCTCAGAGCTTTTAGGCCAGCTCGCTGCCTAAGTACACCTCCCCCATACATCTGCACGGCTCACGGCATCTGCAGTTTTACCCTTTTGGTGACATCTGTCCTGACCATCCTATCTAAAACTACATCCCTTCCTCCAAGACTCTCATTCCCTTTATTCTGCTTTCTTTTTCTCTACGGCATGTTTCACCTTTCAGCATCCTATACAGTTTATTTACAGTTTGTGTCTACAAAGGACCTGGCACATACTTGGCTTCAACAAACATCTGCTGAATGAAAAGTCCAATGAGGTTGATGCCATTATCACCCACTTTACACATGGGCACAGAAAATTAAAATTAGACATAACCCCATCAGTTTAACCCCAGAGCCCATACATTTAAGCAACATGTTACTCTATCTCTTAAAAGGACAAAGGGTTTCTTCTGGTAGATCCATGAGGGAGCCCCTATCAATATTTTTAAAATACAATTAATTTTGGTTATTCTGATAATAACCAAATTGTATTGGTTATTATTGCTGGAAGACCAGCAATACTCAATATTTTCCATCAGAGAGGGTTGAGTAGTGGAATAGTCTAAAATAGAAAAAGGTATACTAAAGCCAGGAGTCACTGTTTTAAAGTGATGAGATGTTGTGGTACAGTAGCAAGTTAGAAATCAACACCACACATAGAAGAGGTGTTCAAAACAGCAATCCCTTATAACCTCCCTTGACGTATTTAAGCTGCTTCCCTTCACTCAAACTCATGAAAAACCACCCACTAATTCAAGCAAGGATGGGCAGGTAGTGGATAATGCAAGGCCATACTGTATTTGCTTGCTAAAGATAGTTTGTGTGTATTGTGTGTGTGTGTGTGTATTTTTTCTTTTTAATTAATTTACTAATTTCAGTTTCTTCCTTCCTCATTTTTTGTTGTTTTTCTAGCTTTTAAATGATTAATTCCCTTAATCTCTATGAAATTCATTTCTCTTCAAACATTTCTCTGAATAATCTAAGTCTATGTTATTCAAGTTTTTGTGCATGAGGCTGTGAGAAAGGTGAAGTTCATGTGTGGCTGTGGCCAGGATCCAGCGTGCCCACACCGCCCTCTGGCTGTTCACCAGGCCCCAGCGCGTGGAGCATCTCCAACACTACTTGCCTAGTGCTTCAGAGCTCTTCCTTATTATCTATCTCCACTAAATGTTCCCATTCCAGGGCCCTCCTGGCTTCCCTCTCTTCCAGGAATAAATGGGAAAACTATTATCAGAATGAAATCAGGCCTTCTTCATGGCCTAGGATTATTTCTTCTAAGCATAATAATTGCATTTTAAGAGTTTTTTTTAAGGGACAATGTTTTCAATAAGGCACTGACTAGTGATAATAACTTGAAAATTATGAGAGACCTGCGGATGTTTATTTTGAACAAATTGGAGATGCTAAAATTATGTACAGGTTAGATTAAAATCACATAAGGGAAGAGAAGCTAAACAAAAAACAAAAGGCACAGATTGTTTATGACTCCTTTGCTACCTTGAGCACAGTCTGATCGACATGGACTTCAGTTTCTCGGCTGTAAAATGTGTACGTGTGTGTTATTAAGAAAGGGGCAGGCGAAGCAAAGAGAAAGAGAAGGAGTGAAGGACTGAAATGGCTGCTTCTAAGGTTTTTCATAGGCCTAAAACCCCTTGAGATCCAAATTACTCTCAAAAAACTAGATAAAGAGAATATTCACTGACAGCTTTCAGCAATGAAATAATGCATATTTAGGACCTGCCACTTGTAAGAATGAATCTATAGAAGGAAAAGTAGATTTATTTTATAAGCCAATTCAAATATTAGAGTTAGAACAGAACACTGAGTTACCTTTACTTTCCACCTAAAAACTAATTCTTCTGTAGCAACTGCCCCCATAAATGCAAACATGCTGTTACTACCAATGTATTTAGGTACTTAAAGTTACTTTGAAAATAACATAACAAAATGTAAATAAGATGCCTACTTAGAATATATCCTTTCTCATAATCAGAAAACATGTAAAGATGTACAAGTTAATTTGAGCCCTTGGGCAGAGATGGATATATTTACCATATTTTGCCATGTATAATGTGCACTTCTTTTGCTCAAACTTTTGAGAGAAAGGATGTGCATTATACATGAGTAATACAGGTCAGGAGCAGGGCACCCAGGTGGGCCTTCCGAAGCTGCTGTGCCCACTCACCTGGGCCCACCTGGTGCATAGGGGTTCCATCCCAGGAGGATCCAGAGCGGCCTCCACTGAGCACCACAAGTGGTAGGACTGGGGTGAAGGCCAAGGCCCAAGGACCAGCCACAAAGAGGGAACCAGGAACCCCACAGAGGCCCCAGGGACTGACCTGGCTGCCTCAGATGATCTTGCCCCACTAGCTACATGAGTGGCCATCTTGGCCACAGCTCCCCAACGTGAGGTTTCTCTAGGTGGTGGCACCTGGGAGAGAGGAAAGGGGCAAGCTTCAAAGAGCAGGCAGCTGCAGGAGGAGAAGTGCAATTTACACACTTGCCAGGGGAGCATCATCCCTGCCCAGATGGGTCTCTCCTAGCTGAGAGCTGGTCACTTTCTTGAGGGGCATTTTTCTAAAAGTTTGAGCCAAAAATGTGGTTGCATATTATATACAGAAGCACATTTTACACAGCAAAATACAGTACTTAACTGATTTTCTCTGCAATATTATAAAACACACATAAATATGTTTTAAATGTTCTCCTACTCAGGAAATTTAAATTTTTGTCAAATAAGAGTACATTACGAGACAGTCAAAGAATCTATAGTGTTATCTCTTAGATGAAAATGTTTCTGCACATTCCCTTCTATCCTTATCTATACACATACAGGACAAAAGACTCAAATAACAGAAGAGGATGCCAAGGGCATATGCGACTGTCAAACAAATCCCAGACATACTAATTGCTCTGAATGTTCAGAGATAAGAAATATCATTTCAGTCTGATATGATTTGAGATTTTTACCAAAAAAATTAAAATAAAGATAAATCTTAATAAAGGAAGAGTATCAACCATAATACATTCCAGGAATATAGACTGGCATTAGCAAAGCCAGGAGGTAGAAATGCAAGGCACGTAGGAAAATTGTAGAGACTTAAAACTATTATGGCAGAATTATATGATCATAGACTTACTTTGTAAATGACCTTAAAAGTCAGCTAGTACAGTAACTGTACATTGAGGCCAATTATGGAGAATTTGGCTGTTGTTTAGAGGCAGCAGAAAATATCCAATATCTCTGAGCCAGTAAATGGCATGATCAAAGCAATATTTTAGTAAGAACTACCTCCCCTAAATGGGCAGTACTGACTCTGAAGTAGGGAAGACAGGAAGCAGCCCCCCAAACCCCATTCCCCACCCCCCGACTACTGAAGTCCTTCCCACCCTTCAAAGTTCAATCAAGTGCCATATCTGAATCATGCCTTTTTAGAAACTTCCAGTTATCCCTCCGTTCCAAGAACTCCTAAAGCATTTGGTCTGTGCCTATAGTATACAAACTGAACTATATGTTATAGACTAGTCTCTAACTCCCTTCTGACAATGCCTAGTCTTTGATAGTCAATGGTGGAGTGTATTAATCTTGGTATTGCCACTTCTCTCTCACCCCTGATTTTACCTAGCACAGAGTTTATGCAAGTGTCTTAAAAAACGTTCGTGGAATTCTATTTTGATGCCAGGGTTATTTACAACCAGACTATCAGTGTTCATCTGCAATAATTCAATTCAATAATTTGACGAAGCATATTGTAGGCATGTGTTAAGGCAAGAGCACAGTGCATCCAGAGATCCAGAAGTGGCCAGGATGGCTGTGGCATAGAGCTAGAACCGGGAAATAAAAATAGTGACAACAGGCTGAAGAGATAATCAGGAGGCAGATGAAACAGAGTCTTGGAAATCATATCAATTAGTTTAGCCTTTAGACTTTAAGTCAAGTGGAAGAGGGTTCAGATGTGTCATGGAAATGGAGAGTCCCTCAAAGACAGATTCCATGGCAAATCTCAGGGTGTGCCTTTACCTCCACCATTGTGTTTCTTTTGCATAGGAGATCTGGAATGATAAGAGACTTTAGTTGCAACCATGATGGAGAAAGTATTAGCTAAATGGCAACACAGAAACCAAGGAGTGGGACAATGGAAAGAGGCGGCCACTCCTGTATATTTCAATGGTGGAGCGTCTAAAGAACTAACTGTATATATCTGAGCCCTGGGACTTGTTTAGCAGAAGCTAAGAGATCTTCTACTTCTTTGTTTTATCTTATATGTTGATTTCGTATCTTAGAAGTTTATTGATTAGTTCTAGTAGTTTTTTTGTGAGTTCTTTGGGTTTCTCAAAATATAAGATCATACCGTCTGACTTTATCTCTCTCTCTTATCTGGTTGCTCTAGCTAGAACTTCCAATACCCAATGGTGAGAGCGGGCATCCTTGAATTGTTCCAGATGTCGGGAAAAAGGCTTTCAGTTTGCCCCCTCTTAGTGGGATGCTCGCTATGGGTCTGTTCTATGTGGCCTTCATTATGTTATTGTTCCTTCTATACACTGTTTTGTGAAAGTTCTTATTATAAAGAATGTTGAATTTTATCAAATGCTTTTTTCAGCATCAGTTGAAATGATCATATAGTTTTTGTTCTTTGTTCTGTTGATATGATGTATCACATTGATTGATTTGCATACGTTGAACCATTCTTGCATCTCTGGAACAAATCTCAATCAACTGTGATGAATAATCTTTTCAATGTGCTATTGAATTTGGTTTGCTGGTATTTTATTTAGAATTTTTGCATCTATGTTCATCAGAGATATTGGCCTCTAGTTTTGTTTTTTTTTTATTATTTTGTTGTGTCTTTATCTGGTTTTGGTATAGTAGGATCTAAAGACTAAAGAAGCTCTTAGAGCAATCATACTGGACTCATTATACTGTAAAGCTGTGATATACCCCAAGAAGCAACCAAACATTTAATTCCTAAATTTGTATAAGAATCAAATGAAGTACCTTTTTAACACCTAAGTTTTGATTCCAGAAGAGAGAAAACATTCTCATGTAATAAAAGGAAACAAAACTATTATAATACTAAATAGAATATAATGTATGCATTAGGGAAAAATAAAAAAAGAATGTAAAGGGAAAAACAAAGACCGCTCTGGAATTTAATGACAAGGTTCAAATGCACTGCCTTTAGCAAAATGCCAACAGAGGCATTCCAGAGGATCAGGAAAGAGATATAATGAATGTTACAACCCAAAGAATTTTCATGGGGCTCATATAACAAGAACTGGAATCTGCACATGTATCATTTCAACTGTGAGAAAACAGGTGCTGAAACCTACTCAGCAGATTGAAAAACAGACCTGAGTCTGGTGCTTGTGGTGTATAGAGATATTAGTTTAACGGCCCATTTCTGAAGCCCATCTTTCCCTTAAATCACTAGACTGCATAAATCCTAGTAACTCAGAAGGCAAATTAGGTTATAGAACAAAGGAAGAAGAGCATAAGAGTTTGAGATTTCACTTTCCAAAGCATTCAGCTAATAGGCCTGCCTTTCTGTTCAGATCAGACAGCAGGACTGCTAAGAATGAGGGAAAGTAAATGAAGGAACAATTGGACCAGTTCTTATTTTCTTAAACAGCAACGGCTCATCATATTATGTTTAAAATAGATAGATATAGATATCGATATAGATATAGATATACAATTTAGGGTTTTATGTCCCAACAGGAAAGAATGACAAAATAAAACCCTTAAGTCACAAGGAAAGTTGATATTTTCTTCTGAAATACTGAACTTTTAGGTTTGGACATTGTATTATAGTGGAAAGACTAAGCTTTTAGAAGCCAGGAAATTCCAAAGCAAGCCTACAGCGGCGCTTACTTGGACATATTACACATAGTACATATTTTCCGGTCTATATCTAACAAATGAGAAGATGGAAAAAGAATTTCTGCATGTTCAACATGGCAGAACAAATTCTACAGCATAGAAAAACATTTTGAGATGTCCTGAACAATACTACAAAACTAAATATTCCACTAATTTAATTTTAACAATTCGTTTCCCTTCAAAAAAATTTAGAACAAAAAGTCATCCCAGTTGAGAAAGATTGCATTTGTGAAATACTATTTACATCACCATCCTATAAATCTAAAAGGCTGTTCCGTCTGTCTTGGCAACTCTAAAAATCCCATGAAACAAATGCTTATTTTTCACAACCCCAGACCTTAATTTTCTATCTTTGGAACTTAAAAATACTTACATAATTGTCTTCAAATATGGCTTGAATTTTCTTCCTTGATGGTAACAGCATTCTTGCCAACTTTAAAATTTATGGCTACCACTATGTTTTTTAATTTTTAAAAGTACAAATAAAAATACCACCACTCCTCAAAGTGACTTGGAAATGAACATTTCTTCATCTTCATAATCACCCCATGTCACACTGAAATGTACTTCAACCCGGCATACAAATGGAAAGGACATTTACCTCTGAGTCTCAGACCAAGATAACACATTTGGAGATAATGATATTAGTAACTGAAAACTACTCCAGTGACAATCACACCTACATTATTAAAACCCTCATTACAAAGTAAAATGGAACATCTAGTAATCAAATTCCTCGTGTGTGTGTATAAAACTGACTGCCTCTAACTTTTACAGATTACACCACAGTTTTCTAAGACATTTCCACATAACTTCATGACTTTGATGTTCCAAAAATCCTAAAAGGTACACAAGAATTATTTATTATTCCATTTGATAGATCAATAAACTGAGATGCAGCAGTGGCAAATCCTGAAATAATCAACCAGCTTGCAGACTCCCCCTCTAGTCCTTTGAAGGTTTGAGCATGAGAAATGCTCGGATTTGCTACATTTCTAAAGCAGTTTTAGCAATGCTCCTTTTTCTCTGCCCAGAATCAAAAAGCTTGATAGTATATCTGACCCACATTACAGTGAGACTATGTCAAAAGCCTGTTTGAAAGTATTAAATTTCAAAAATGATATGCCCTTGAAAACCTATAAATCGATATGATCAATATAAATATAGTCCATTTTCTGCAGTGGAAAACATTGACATCTGCTAGGGAAGAAATAAACTCTGGCCCATCTATTATTTTTTTAATCTTTAAAAAGATAATCCAGAAAAAAATTCTTTCAAGAATATAAAGGTGAAATTAAAATTAAGGCTCAGGTTATACAATATGTTTGAACCCTGAATCTTTCCAAACAGATTACGACTTTTTCTAAGCTTTCCTCTTAAATTGGAACCCCCACAACAAGGGGGCAATACAACAAACAGCCTTTTGGCTTTTGAGGTTATGAAGTTTAGATTTTTGTAAGAACCTAACCTAATTTGTAATCCATAAAAATCAACATTAAAGGCAGCATTCCTATTATTTCAAATGACTCAGGATTGGTTTGTCTTTTAAACTCCTAAAAGAAGCCATCAAAAAAAAAAAGGACAAGTGTCAGTTTAAATCTGTAATATATGTCTCTCTCTACTTTCCCATTACTGGGCAAACTCCTAAAAAGCAAAAATAATTTTTTTTCCTTCTCTTTCTTCATTTGTCCTCCACCATCCCTCCCCCCCAAAGTAGAACTTGGCACAAGCCACCAGGAGTCTACTGACTGTGGAAGAACCCTAAAAGAAATTCTCTGATGGGCGGCACCTGTGGCTCAAAGGAGCAGGGTGCTGGCCCCATATGCTAGAGGTGGCAGATTCAAACCCAGCCCCAGCCAAAAACTGCAAAAAAAAAAAAAAAGATAAAAGAAAAAAAAGAAAAAAAAAGAAATTCCCTGATGTCCCTTCCACGACTAGGCACTTGATCATCTGGGGGCATTTTGTAGGAGGAAATGAACAGTTCAAAGGATGACAGTCACAAAGACTAGGAGGGAAGCCCGTAGGTCTGTTTGCAATGCCCAGGCAGCAAATACCCATGCACATGTTGAAGCGGGTACTGTGGCTGGAAAGACAACTAGATCAGGCCACATTTCTCTCACCAGGTTGTAACAAGTTTGCATATGTGGAAAGAAGTCAGTTGAGGACCACTCACTAGTACTAGTCACTGTGAAAGGTGTCTTTACGCCACTGGCTAGACCGTCACAACTACAACCAGTTCAGAATGAAATAGTTTTCTGTTGGATAATTGGGCCTTTTCTCCCTACCATATGCATATAAATTCCTCAGGCCGTGGTTTAGCTTGGGTCACGTGGTTGCATATCTGTGTCTTCTAAGTCAGGCTATATGAAAATACATTCATTTGATATTTTGTGGTATTTTATTTTTTATTTGTCTCTATTTTTGACTATTTAGTACAAGTGAAAGTAATACTGAGGTTGAAATCATTTATATGCCAAAAATATATCTTAGAATAAGAATTGAGTTTCTTTAAATCAAAGAAAAACTGGTTCCATGAATAAGAAGGGAAAAAAACAATGAATTCAAGCTTTTAAAAATGACAGTGTCTATGAAGAATTGCAATATCTAGACCAGCATATAAGGTTGGACAATTAAGTTTGCAAACTCATTCTAGAAAATTGCTACCTATCCCTCACTGCTGAATGGTCACCTTTGAGGTACTCCCTTGGGAAACTATTCACTGATGCCATCGCCTAGTCCCCTTCAAAGCAGCTTCAGAGCTCTTTTTCTGGAATAGCCATGAGAGCTGTCATCGTAGACAGCTTAGACAACTAAGTTAACAAATTTGTCCCAGAAAAAGTGCTACATCCCTCCTTGTTGAATATCATTACAGTCCCCAGATCACCCAAGGGAGTACTTTAAAGGTGACCACAGTGATATTCAGCAAGGAGGTATGTGGCACTTTTTCTAGGATGAATTCACAGACTTCATTGTCTGACCTCAAATATAAAGCATATATACTTTATAGAGAAGAGAATATTCATCCAAACAGATTACATCTAAGTTCACAAAGGAAAGTTTTTATAAAACATGACTTTATATTGTGACTTAGAAAAACTGAAACATCTTATAGTCAATAAATTGTACTTGATTTTTCAAATTAATGTGAAAAAATGTTTCCAAACATATTTTAAGTGTGTGTTTGTTACTGCTTATCTATCAGAGTTCAAGTACAGACTGCAGATCATTATCCAAAAATAATGAGCATCTAAGACACGTATAACTTCATAGGCTGGACCATGGAGCCAACTACTTTATCAAAAGAACAATAAAAATCCTGCCCCTCAGCCATGGAGCCCAGACCTCATAAGTAAGTAAATTCAGAGTTAATCTTGACACAGACAGCACTGTCAAAAGGTAGTGGAAATGTAGTAAAAATCCACAATGTTTGCTCTAGACAAGCCAGCAGGAGGATTGCATGTGACAGTCAAGTGTTTCACGTACTTTGCGAAGCCAATGAAGTCTTCGTGGTTGGTGTTGATGTAGGAAACTTGGATATCAATCAAGAGAAGGACCTGTGAACCAAAGAGAGATACCTCTGTAAAAATCCATCTTAAAAATTCTCAGACATTAGATTCAACCAGTGCCCCTCAATTATTTATCTTCATTTATTTTTTAAAGGATGCATCCATTAGGAAAGTCACATTAATTTTTCTTCATTAGACTCGTACTGTTGCACCCTAAACTCATAAGTTAAAAATCTACTTGAAAAGTTAAGTCTAAGTACCAAATGAAGAGAAGAGTATTGTTGTTTATGGGCACATACTATTGCCTAGTTTCATACAGAGTGGAGAATTATCCGGTTCTTCTACGATGTAGGCATAATGTGGCAGGACGGCCAATAAGGGGCTGCTCGGAGCTTCCTGCTCTTGTACACACCCTATACGTACACACCCTACCTGTATCTTCTATAGCCTCAAGCTCCGTAGGCATCTTATCAACCAACCCACAAAGGCAATATACAAATAAACATGAGGCTTCCTTGAGATCCTTCAGCTTCATCAGCCAGGTCTCTCTTAAAATACCTCTTCAACAGAGGGGTCTTCCCTGCCCGATCTGTCTAAATTGGCACCCCTGTTACTCTCTATCATCTTACCCTGCCTTTTTTTTTTTTTTTTTTTAACACTACCACTAGTAGACGGAGCAAGTTTTCCCATGTTCCGTATACAGACCTCGTCTGTCATTCACTGCTGCATCCTTAGTGCCTAGAACAATTCCTGGAACACCATGTGCACTCAGTCAAGATTTGTGAAGGAAGAAACTGAATGTATGTCCCAGCCAACATGAAAATACTCTAATCATAAGAGACTTGCAAAGTCTAGGCCAGACATCTGGAAAGTCCTTCTGTGGAAAATATTCTTCAATGGGGAGACAGGGAGCCTGAGAGAGAACAAGAGGGGAGCCGAGCAAGGGGAAACTGTAAGAAAGAAGGTTTTATTCTAGAGGAATTGAAAACCGAGCTCCTCTTCCTAAGTTTCCCTTTGCTCTACAACAGTGCTCTATCTTTTTGTAGGATGCTGAGAGGAACTGATAGGATAGAGTAAAGGACTTACGAATCTCTGCCTGAACACCTCCAGAGCTCTGCACTTTGAGTTTGCTGAAGAAGGTTTTGATGAGCACAGGGAGTAGGTTTATGCTGCCTCCCTTCCTGGAAGGCAACCGTTTGCAGACACAGGCTACACCATGCTTCCCAGGGGCACCCGACCAGGAAAGCTTTCTCTGATCCTTACCTCCTAACCTCACCCAAGAACAGGATGGATCCTGCTGTTACTTTGAGTCTATATCCCATATATTGCTCCCTATACGTAAATTTGAGTTTATGCGAATGTAATTATTTACATAATTTTTGTGTGAGATGTTTCTCTTCCCTACAAGACTGTAAGTTCTAGAGAAGCAGGAATTAGGTTTGTCTAGTTCACCCTTTTATCCCCAGAACTTAGCATGATACACATGATAGCTGTCCAATAAATATTTGTGGTTTTAATTTCATAACTATCTGCCACGCTTGAAAAACTTGACTTGTAAGGGAACAATTTATTCCCTTGTGATTAGTATATGGCCACTTTAATAATAATAATAATAATAATAAGTTTCTTACTTAATACCCAATGCTATGAGCTCTGAGGTTTTGCCTTTGTGGCTGATCTCAACCAGTCATCTGACCAAATCGTGCTGAGAGTCACAAGGGGACCTGCTAAAAGCAGACCTAAAAGATCACCCCAAATTCACTGCCACTACCAAAAATAAAGCTACAGCACAGGGGCTATTGGTCAATAACATCATACTTGTATGAAAACATTTCACATGCTAAGATACAGTTTTGTTTCATCCCTTGACGAAAACTGAAGACTTAGGCAGAGTGATCATTATGAGTTTTACTGTAGTTTTGCCTCTATTCTCCCAACAATAAAGCCACATTCCATTAAGTGTTATATTCCCAAACTCATTTTTCCAGAAGCTTATACTAATAAACTGCAATATTTAAGCATAAATTTTTGCCGCAATAAGGAGAAAAATATCTACATAATTCTCAGCGTTGCCAAAGGGTATCGCGAATATCTTGGACGTTCATACACATGAACTTGGACGGCAATATAGGAAAAAAAGTGGAAAAAAAATAAAAGCTATGGCTGTTCTCATTCATATTCCTGGAAACTGGGAGTCTGTGTTCACTCTAGGAAAAGAGCCAGGTCGCTTGTGGGGAATGAATAGGAAAATAGGCCCTTTTTCCTCATTTTTCTCACTGTCTCCGAGTTTCTCACTGCATTTTTCACCCACGTCTATTGCACATGTAGTTGAAGAAAAGTGAAGCCACCCCAGGTAGCAGTGATCACCCACGGCATCAGCCACTTCCCTGGGCAGCCTCACGAATGGAAGCGCACAGAGTAACAGCTGGCACACAAACAGGCTCAAAAACCTTTAAAGAAAAAGCTCGGGTAGATTTACGGTTTTCCTTATTTTTAATCTTAAAGACTTCCCCACACCCCACACATAAAGCTTTTAGAGCAGAGGTTGGCACCAGTTCTATTTAGAGAGAGAGAGAGAGAGAAAAAAGAAAGAAAAGAAGAATGCTTCAAAGTAGTTCAGACAAAAGACCCAAGGAAATAGCTCACTTTCTCTAACCAGACAGTTCAAAAGTACCACATGGCCCAGGGCAGCTCAGTGCTCAGAATTCAAATGTGAGATCCATCCCAAATGGTGTGTACGTGGTCCCACAAGCAGTCACCACAAGACAGCCATAGATATTTCCCACTTCCCTGCCATGCTGCACAATCCACGCTAGAGGTGACCACAGGTGGCGTCTGCAGCAGGCCGATAACTGACTATGAGACCAGACGGCCTGACATTGTCAGGGGGGGAGCAATGCCTGTCCCTCTGCTTAGGCCACACTTGGGGAATGAAGTAATCATGGCATCAGAGTTGCAGATGGAAGATAATTTCCCTTGAAATCAGGAAAGAAAAAGCTTCCTCACATCTACTGTGTGTCACAGCTCTTGGGAACAGAAACAAAACAACTACAATTAACTATCTGGATTGCTTCATTTCATCCTCACAACATGTCTCTGGGTTAACTACTGTTACTGTCCCACTTTATGATGAAGAAATTGAAGTGTAAAGAGGTCAAGTCCACTTGTCAGTGGTTACACAGAAAGTACACGGGAGGATGTGAATTCAAAGCCAGGGAGTCCGAGCCCAGAGCCCACAGGCTTGATGACAATGTAAGGATTGAACAGGTCTGTCTGCTGAAACAAAAATTCCGAAACACAAACTAGGAAAAATCTAGCAACTGACACAGCTATGATCACGAAGATGGTTTAAAAAAATAATAATTACACTGTTCTTCTTCACTGTTATTTTTATAGAGCAATGTTTTTCAACCTTTCTAATGCCGTGGCCCTTTAATACAGTTCCTGTGAGTCACAACCCACAGGTTGAGAACTGCTGTTACAGAGGATCCCTAAGAGTTAAGTAGGATATCTCATCATGTGGATATCATAAAGACACTAAAATAGAAGTTAGCTCACTTAGGTCAGGAGTACAGCTGATTCCTGAGAATGTTAAATTTTCTCAGCCCAGGAGCAGCCAAGACAGCAGATGGGGTTGGGGGAGGATCCTCTGTCCATGAGGCTGTATATCTGGCCTTGGCCTTGATTTCACTGGCTCATGAATTAATATTGACTTGTTTATCTCAACTAAGTCATAAGGCCTGTTTTCTCCGATTTTGGCTATTGCAGCTATTCACAAGTGTGAAGGTTAGAAAACAAGTAAAAACTGTATACACAGCAGTTAATTAGCTTTTAAAGTGTGATAAAAAGTAACAATGCACCGAATGGCTGGAGCAGAGGCTAGGCTGTGACTGCTGTCATTCACAGATGTCCCAGCCTGCAGGGCCTCCATCCCTCTGGCCCTTCCCTTTTCCCTTCCAACCAGCCCCACATGTACACGCTGCACACACTGTCTCTCCCTGTGGTTTGTTCCACACTCTCTCTCTCTCTTATTTTGTCTTTCTTCCAGTTTTCCCTCCCTCCTTCCAGCTCACTTGAGAATCACAAAATCTTGGAAGGCAAACTTATAGAGGCTTTCAGAGATAATATAGAGCAATGTCCCCATGCTGCACATGAGAAAACAACAGTCCAGAGAAGTGATTTGCACAAGAACATGCTGTTATTTTGCGGGGAACATGTGGCCTAAGTCTGGTGTTCTCGCCACAACATCACATGTGCAGCTGTGTCATGAAATTCAAAAATATTTAAAGACCTTTGTTTTTTTCCCATTATAGTGTTTTATAAGTAACTGAGGAAAAAATCCACTTAAATGTAAGAAAACTTTATTATTTTCATTTAATCCTTCCCATTGTTTTAATGAATTATCCTCACTTGAAAATCCTCTAAGTCACAGAGCTAGGATTAGCAGACAATCTTGAGGTCACTCCTTACAAACCATATACACTCGCAAAATAGTTAGAAAACTTTATAAGTCCTTAAATTTTTTTTTTTCAATCATAGCTTCTATGGATAAGCGGATGAAAAGCTATGTCCACTCTTTTCCAAAAAAAATAAAAACACTAAACATACTGCATAACATTTTAGGAGTCTGTGAATCTTCAGGCCCATTAAAAGTTAAGAACCTCTGTCTTAAAACGTGGAATGTTTTTGGATTAGTGGTTTTCAAAGTAGAATGCATGCACGTGGCCATCTGTGGGGTATTGAGGGAAAAAATAATACAAGTCTTATTGTATTGTATCCAATTTCATTCTTCTGAAGTCTTTATATCTGTATAATATATATATAACATTATGTGTTTTTTTTAACATACATATTAGTACAGTAACACATGTATAGTCATTAGTGTAGTTCTTTGTTCCACTATTTTTTTTTTCTGTGAAGGGCTAGGCCAACTGCTGGAGACCACAAACAGCCATAGATACTTCCCACAAGCTCGCTGCCCACCAGGCAAAGTCTCCTCTTACCTGGTCCTTCGTCTTCCCCTCTCGCTCACGAATGTGGTTTGCAACAATCCTTTCCGTTTCCTCGCAGAGTCTGGGGAAGTTTGCCAGCTGTCAAGAAAAACAGATTTCAGTGTTCAAACTCAAAAAGTTATACTACCAAAAAAGAAACAGAGACAAATTATGTTATTTTACAGACGATACTCGTTACAATTCTGGAAGTGAAGTATCATGAATTCCTAAAGAAGAATGTCAGTGATTGAAGAAGCTCCACAAAATAGCTGAAGTAACCTCATTATCTGAAAGACCTCAAAATCAACTGGGCAACTGCCTAGAAAGAAAGCAGACCCCTAGACACCATCAAGCACTATATACCACGGAGTTGGCCCACAACAAAGTTCAAAGATGAAGACAACGTTAAAGAGAATGAAGGAAAGGATAATAACTGACATCTACATAGCCCTGCGATGTCTCAGGCTGTATAACCAGGTTCATGAATTACTCCCTTAATATTCACGGCCATTGTAAATGGTAAATTTAACTATTTACCCCATTCTAAAGAGGAGGAAAGTGAAGCAGAAGAGGTCAAGTAGCTTTTCCAAGACTAGAACAGGTCAAAAATGGTGGGTCCAGGATTCTGACCCAAGTCCTAACGTCCAGAGCCTTGTCATTACTCTTTGAGAATGATTCATCTCATGAACCCCAAAGAGCATACTTTAATTTTTTAATTCTCCCCTAATAAATGTGTATGTGTACATATTTTTATGTCAATCACCCCATCTAAATTATACAGGAGATTATTGAAAACCTATCAATAGTTTACAGAAGTGGATTAATTACAGCTGTTTTTAACATAAGGCAGAAAAGATTGGAGGGCCATGAGGGTGCTCAAAGAGCTCTCCCTAGAAGAAAGCCTTAGTCAGGCAAAGGGGCGTGAGAACAGCTGTGGGGAAGATGATCCTTGACAGGAACAGGAGCGCGCGTGAAAGCATGGTGTGAGGAGGGCAATGAGTGGTGAAAGAAAGGAAGGCAAATTAGTACTGAAATTAAGGAGGATGATCTTGAGGCAACACTAGAAAGATAGACAGGGGCCATGTCAGGAAAATCCCTGCAAGCTTGTTAAGAATTCTGGTGTTGAAGCCATTCATAAGGGAAATAATGGTGGTTTCTATTGGGATGGCAGAAGAGGAAATGGAGAAATGTGGGCACATCCATCCATGGCTTATGCCAGGAAAAGATTCATTCCAATTAGGATTTTTTCCAATAACTATTATATTGGAAAACTGCTATGGTTATTTTTTATAAGACTTACTATAGTTGAAGGTATACTAAGATTAGCACAGTTTAAACTTGCTGAAAAGTATGAGTGAGAACAGCCTTTCTGGAAAGCAATTTGTCAATATGTGTCAAAAACCTTAAATACACCATGCTCATGTGTACACACACACACACCCACACACACCACCCTAATTACCTCACAGCATTCTGACCTAAAATCATAAGAACATTTATCACAGCATCACATAGATTAGCAATAATAAGACAAATAAACAGAAATATAAACCACCTAAATATCCAAGGATATTAAATAAATTAAGGTGTATCTACTTGTGGAATAAAATATAGTCATTTCAAATCATATTTCTAATAATATCCAATGACATGGTAAAACCTTTATAATGTGAGTCCAAGTGAAGAAAATCAGGCTATTAAATAGATAATGTGATTATACACAAACATAATGCTATGGTTTGAATACTTGTCCCCTCCAAAATTCTTGTTGAAACTTAATCCCCAATATGACAGTACCGAGTGATGGGGCTTTTAAGAAGTGGTCCTGAGAGCAGCACCCTCATGAATGAACTGATCTATTGGGAATGGAACTGGTAGCTTTATAAGGAGAGGACCAGAGACCTGAGCTAACGCGTTGGCACACTCAGCCTCCTCCCCAAGCAAATGATACCCTGCACTGCCTCAGGACTGTGCATGGAGTCCCCACCTGCAATAAGGCCCTCACCAGCTGTGGTCCCTCAACTTCAGACTTTTCAGCTTCCCAGTATTCTGATCAGTATCTGTCCACTACTAGTGCAAACCTGGCTGGTAACCTGGTACTAACCACTAGCCTGTCCTGGGCCACCTGAGCATATTGCCCTTCTGCCCTCAGGAAGCACAAGCTATCAAGAAATGCTTGCTTTTCAATGACAGCCACACTGTTACAGAACCACACTGCTTCATAGAAGTAACCACACAAGCAACGGGAGTCTACCAAGGAGGAGTGGGATGACTTTAACAACATTTAGGAAGTAGATTCCAGCAGAGGGTTATTTTTAAAGCCACCAAAGAGTAACAACATAAATATTTATTCAGAAATAAAATGCTTGACAGCTGAAGGACCCCAGGCCAGGACATGGCCATCATTATGTCCGGGAAAGGCCAAAATGACAAGAGTATCCCATGAAGTAGAGAGCCATCTAAGAATGTCTACTGGCCTTGGCAGGAGGATTGATTTTTATGCGTGTGTGCGTCTCCTGACCTTCCCAAGCCTGTTACCATGGGCTCAATTTTACCAGGAGAGGAACCTGCCAGAGCCATAATTTTACACCTACAATCGGGACAACCAGCAGTCCAAACAGTAAGCAAAACAAAAGAAAAAAGAACACACTAGAAGAACCTGCCCTCATGGAGGCAAAGCAGGAGAAATAATGACGCCTAAGGAATTTGATTACTAACTGATTGACCTTGAACTGGTTTGGGAGTGCAGAAATCAAAATCTCTGTTTTATTTTCTCAAATATAAAGCTCTGGTCCAATTCCTCTTTAGATACATACAAGAAAAGGACAAAAATAAAAAATAAAAAACCCATAACCTACTGACTTTCAAAACAGTTTCTGATGAGGCTTTCTCCCACACATTTCCTTAGCTCATTCAACAGGAGCCCCAGCTCAGCGTGTGTGGCCCTCCACTTAGCTTTCAAACATACTATGTTTCTTGCTTATGGTACAATCCTAGTTTCCTCAGCCACCTGAATTATTACAACTTGTAGTCTCTTTTGCTCTGGATGTCAAATTAAATGTTTACAGTTGAAAGAATATTCTTTTTAAAGTCATCAAAATTCTAATCGTTATGCCTAAATAATACTAATCTAGTAGACACCATCTTTAGATCTTTATTCCTCTGCTGATTTTTTAAGAATTCTGTAAATTAATTTATATAGGATCAATGAATTAAGGCGTTGCTATTGGTTACAATAATTTTACATTCTTACATGTATATCACATCTGTCTTTCACTGGGCAACTGCTGTCACCCAGCTCTGTGCTCGATTTATGTCATGGAAACTGATACTAAAAACCTCATAAAAACCTCACTGCCTCACACAGCACATTGACTGTACAGATAAATAGTCATACAAGAATAGTCATTCAAAAAGTAAGGAAAAACAGGAAGAAATAAGTGCCTAAACCTGCTATGAGAGGTGCCCTGAGGATGTGATGCTGACATAGAAACAGTAAAACTTCCACTCAAAGCTATACATGTATTAAAAGGAAAATTACTTCTTAAATACCTTATTTTTCAAATTACATTGAAGAGTCTTAAATAATAAGAAAGATTCAATAGAGAAACAATATAATATACATGACTTTTAGGAATCAACACTTTCAATATTTAATTCTAAGAGAAAATTTTAATTACACATGTTCTTATAGAAAGCAGCAAAACATGTCCAATATTTTAAATGGTATTTAGGGTAGAGTTTAATTATTTTGGTGGGACCTCACTATAAAAATTTAATTTATACATGAATCACATCTTTCCCTGGAAGAAGAAAATGTCACTTGAAAGACACTTCTGTCTAATGAAAGAAAAATCATGCACTTACAAAATGTATTAACAATCAATCAGATCACAAGAGCCATGCTATTAGGGTTCTCTTGAAGCAGGCACAAAGCCAGGCAAGATTTCTATAGCTTCAAGACTAACAAGGTAGATGCTTCTAGCAGACGTGGCTTATTACATAACCATTTGTTCATAATTCCATACCAAAAATCAGTACAAAAATAAACTAAAACAAGAAAAACTTTCTTCTATGCATATCACTTGACTTGATTGGTTTGGCTGACCTAAAGATATGGGCTCTGTTCAAAAAGCTATGAACCTTCAAATGTTGGCCACTTGGCTACAAACTGAGTGGCAATGATGATTTTACTGCCCCTAAAAGCATACAATAATTTTATTCCATTTTATGTGGATTAAAACCCACTCCCATATCCCTAGTAATCCTTTGTTTCTGCATGGGACAATGCTGGATTTATTCATAAGATGAAAAAATGCTCATCTGGGTACAACATATTTGCTATGAAAAAAGAAAAGAAAAGATACGTTCCTGTTTACAAAGGTGAGTGAAGATGAGAAGCAATTCTACTATAAAGCATTCAAGAAATGGTGAGTTTCTTCTAAATTACATGGGGGTAAAAGAGAAAGTTCTTTATGGGGTGTTCTGTATTTTGAGAGTGGCATGTAAGGCTTATAGGAAGATGTAAGTCAGTGACATTTGTAGGGAGAAGAAAGGAGGCAGATCCCAACCAGGTGGCCTGGGGTAAAGCGGTCAGAAAAAAATAAATAGTTTCTTCTCCAGGTGGGCAAATCCCAAATCTGAAAACCTCAAATATTTTCTGCAAATGGTGGAGGAAATAGGGACATGACAGCAAGACTTTTAAACAGAGAAATGAAGAGAACTCTAGTGTTATGTATTGAACAGTAAGGAATAAAAACAAAAGGTCCAACCCTGGGTGAGATAAAACTGAAAAATAGTCAGAAGAGGCAAAGACTCTTATTTAAGGGCTGCGGAAAACAAGCACATAGGAGGTCAGGTGGGTTGACACCCATGTGAAGGTCACAGTCAGGTTTCCTCTCTCTCAAGTTCATCTCTGATAAATCTCTTCATGAGCAATTAAAATGAAAAAAGTCAAAATGGAAAGTGGAAGGAAAATCAAGGGCCATGGAAATTACAAATTGAGAACCAGCTGTAAAGAGCACAAAGCCTTTAATGAATTGTGAGATTAAAAGGTAAGATTCCTAACCCTTTAAAGCCAAGTCCCAGGCCAGAATTCCCCATAATACCTAATAAAAGGCTCAAACTTTAATAACGGGTTTGATATGAAGCCTGGATACCAAAGCCTACTATGCGAGGCATCGACTCTATGCAAGACACAGCACAGAGTTGAGCTGGACTAGACAACCAGAGAGAAGTGAAATATAAGTCTCTTCATACAGCATAAAAATGCTGGTGGATCTATCTAGACCTAAAAGGGCTTATTTGAGTATGACGCTTTCAGCTATTCTTCTTCCTCCTACTTCAACCAAACTGAGCGTTACCTGCCAAGTCAATGAGACATGATTCATATATTCTGTCCATTATTCATGCAATAATTATTACTGAAAGCCTGGCTATTTTAGGGGTTGCAAATAGAGCAATAAGCTTAATAAACCAAGCCCTTACTCTGATCGATCTTACATTCTCAAGCCCCCTTCATTGTCCTACAATAACAATAGCAAAAGACATATATAGCATAATTCACACAGCCCTATGCACTGCAAAGAAAAAGTTGCCTAAGTAGATGGACAGTGGTGTATGCGGGGGTGGGGGTGGGGGGTGTGTGTATCTCCAGCTGTGTGTGTTTAGGGAGAGGGCTGTGCGGCTGTGGACAGGGAAGTCAGAGAAGAAGTCTGAGTAGGTGGCATGCGAGCAGAGGGGGTGCTACATGCAGATCTTCTCAGGAACAGCACTTCTAACACTGAGAACAGAAATGCAAATGCACTGTGGTCTTATTTCCTTGGCCTGTTGAAGAAACAAGGAAACCAGTATAGCTGGAGAGAACTGGGCAGGAGACAATTGGAGAGACTCTAAGTGGGGCCAGATCATGGAGGGTCTTGTAGGACTTTGGATTCTCTCATTAGTTATGAGTATTCAGGACCAGATATTTACTTGCCTAATGTGGTGTAAAATTCACCATTTATTCTAATAGCACTTTTTAACAGAAAAATCTTTTCCTGTATTTCTAATAGCCAAGTAAGGTATTTTTTTTTTTTTTTGGCAAATATTTTTTTTTCTAAGCAGAAAAAAAAATCAATTAATTGGTATGATGGTGATCCAAGAAAGTGGTTTCCCAAGAGGCCATTAAATGGCACAGTTGCACAGTTGCTAAACTGTGGTTAAAAAAACAAGATGTTCCTCTCAGTGCTTCCTAACAAGACCTTCAGCACCCCTTGACGATGCATTGGAGAAAAGAAGGCAAAGAAAAGCAGCTGAAAAGTGATGCCCACCAGAAAAATCCCAAAGTTCAAATGTCCCTGGAGTGAAGCCAAGGAGCTCATAGAGCTCCAATATTCCTGTCTTGTCCTCCAGGGCCTCAGAGACAACAGTGAGAAAATATCTGAGAAGAAATGCTTTCCCCCGGGTTAGAAGTCTAGCTTTGTGCTTTGTTATTTGAACACACATAAATCCCATATGTTTTTCACTGATGTTTATTTGTGTGGCTTAAGAAAAAAAAAAAGACAGTTAAAATTTTGCACATAAGGCATCCAACATGAGTTGCAAATGAAAGCAGTGTTTTAAGTTTATGTGTATAAATGCTGAGAGAGAAATAGGCATATCTATAATTAAAATATGGCTAGAACAGCTCTACATTTCCACATGGCCTGGACAAGTCTCAGTTTCTTCCTGTTACTCCAAGGAAAGTACTAAGATCACCCTGTTTATATCACAAAAATCTCCTGCAATAAATTATATAGTTGCCTTATCTGTCACTCAAATTCAAGTGATAAAGTCCCAGCATAGTTAATTAGAACTATTATGCTTTGCAAAAGGTTTTAATTATACCAGTTTTAAAATAAAAGAAGGTGAAGGCCAAAGGGACAAGGCCAAAAGTCAAGACTGTCAAAGTGAGGCATACGGAAAAGGATAGATATTTGAAAGAAAATTTGCCTATATTTTATCATTTTAAAAGAAATGACTAAAATACTCTTTAAAACCAACTACATATTTCTTTGGCCTCAGGGTAACTTTAGAACATCTAACATGTTTGTATTTATAGAATCCCCCTTATGCAGGGTTAGTCACCATGTCAAGTCCTAGAGAGAAAAAGATAAAATGCCCTGATCTTTCATAAAAGGAGCTTATACTCGGCAAGAGAGGCACTCACATAAACAAATACATACAAACAAATCACAATACAAAATACACATATCGCATCATAAGTGCTATGATGGGAATAGCCAGGGTACCAACTACAGCACTCAAAAACACTCATAAGTGAGGATGGAGACCAAGGATGGACTCGCAAAGGCCCCCAGGATGATATTAAGGGAAAAATCGTGACTGGGCTGGATCTTAAAAATAAGACAAGATGGCCAATAAAGCCAGACATTCTAGAAAACACGGAAGACATTCTAGAAAACAGGAATCAAATATGCAAAGGCCAATGGCCTAAACAATCTTTGAGAATAGGGCCAATCACTTGGGATGTCTGAGGCAGGCAGTGTAACCAGAGGCGTGGTTGCAGAAGTACTCAGAGAGCAGACACTGAAAGTAAATACAAGCCCAAGTGACTCTCAAGGCTCTGAGGAGCCACTGAATAATTTTAAGGATATGCACAAATATATACACACACATGCATACATTTATCTATATTTTATTATAGAAAGATCACTTTTATAACAGCAGGTAGGATGAATTTGAGGTGACCAGGCTGGGAGGTAGAAAGATCAGGTAGGAAGGTAGAAGACATTGGGTGATGCAGGTTAAATACACACACACACACACACACACACACACAAAACACATGTATTTAGGGCCTCAAGTTGGAAAGATAATAGTAGCAGTGGTCTGTAGATAATTTCTGTAAAGAGGCTTGAACTGGAGGTATAGATTTGGGAATCACCAATATTTTTAAGGTGTGATCTGCCAGGAAGAAAAAAATAGGAGAAGAAAACCAGGAGCAATGTCTGTAAGCCTCCAGTGTTGAGAGGCCGGCAAAAGCAGACACACACATGAAGGGGGTGGGGGAGCAGTCAAGAGAAAGACAGAAGAGACCCGTGAGATGGAGGAGTCCGCTTCAGAGAGAGGGAAGAACACCGCATCAGGGATAAGAGTGTCCACGACGTTTGGCACTCGGAACTCTAGCTGGACTTGGCCATAATCATTTCCATAGAGTGATGGGGAGAAGCCAGATTTCAGCTGAGAAATTTATTGCAGACAAGACAGTAAAGATAGCAAAGCATAAATTACTGTTTTCCCAAGGAGTCCGGCCATTCAGAGGGGGAAAAATAGGGCAATAGAATAGTTCTTTATCATCCCTCTTTTTAAAATTTGAACAGACACAAATATATTTATGTACTGACTTTTTAAAACTTGGGATGGAGAAGGTGAGGATTCAGAAAATAGAAGAATCAAATGAATCTCTTCTTTAAGTGAGAGTACAGGTCAGGGACACTGACCCAGCAGAGACAGAGATAAGGAGGGAGTGCGGCTGTGAATACAGGTCAGTTTGGGGCCGAGAAGACAAGAAATCCATGTTCTCCTTTATGGAGCCCTATTTCATCTGCGAAATCATCACTGAAAGTGAGGATGAAAGTGGTGAGTGAGGTCAGAGACTTAAAAGTTTAACAGTCACAAACTTACAAAAAGTCACCAACTGATAGTATGCTAAAGCTTTTCTAAGCACCACCTATGATTAGACTGGGGTAAGAGACTCAATATATTGTGGCACCAATTCATACAAATGGACGATTATCTCCAAGCTCTTCAGGAACCTTGGCAAAAGGGAGCTAAAAACAAATCATAAGTTTTATCAGCTTGAGAGTTTTATCAGATGGCAAAGTTAATCCAAACAGAGCTGAAGTAATATAATAGATCAGAAAAAGGTAAGGCACATGTATATCTGCTCCAACCATCCTTTTGAGCAGGAAGAGGCAGTAACAGGAGGCTCCCACTTTATTTATTTTTGTTCTGTTTTGTTTTGTTTTTTTGAGACAGAGTCTCACTATGCCACTCCGGGTAGAGTGCCATGGCATCAGAGCTCACAGCAACCTCAGACTCTTGGGCTTAAGTGATTCTCTTGCCTCAGCCTCCCAAGTAGCTGGGACTACAGGCTCCCACCACAATGCCTGGCTATTTTTTGTTGCAGTTGTCATTGTTGTGTAGCAGGCTAAGTCTGGGTTCAAACCTGCCAGCCTGGGTATATGTGGCTGGCACCATAACCACTGCGCCACGGGCACCAAGCCAGGTTTAGTGATGCATCCCAGACACGTGTCCCAATATCAATCCACCAGCAGTGAAGTGGACATTAAACTTTCAAAATGGAGTTCTCCTACTGATCTACCAGTTGCCTCAAAATCTAAAGAGGGTAGGAAGGAGCAATCATTCTGCAACCCCTAGAATGAGAGTTTACAACGTCTTGGTAAAAACATTTGCTGATAATGGCAAGGGCTAGGAGAGGTCAGGGAAGTGTGGCGCTAAGCATGGACGAACTTGAGAGCCGCTGGAGCCAGAGATCTCAAGAACAGCAGCTGCTGCATGTTGGACATGATCTCTACCCAGACACTGAGGTCTTCCAAGCTGAGGCTGAACTTGGGATAGATAGGAAGAATGTAAGCAGGGTTCTGATGAATGCAAGGGAGTGACCAAGGATTGATGGGGATGGTGAATATAAGGGAAGAGCTGGTACCACCATGGCCTTCATGGAAGACTTTGTACAGGAAGGTGAAGGAATAGTGTTTGGAAGCCACAGCAGGGGAAGTAGGCAAAGGTCATGCCCGATCAAAGCCCTTAGATTTTCTTCATTTGGGCAAATACCTTCACTGAAGAAAGCAATGGGGTAAACAATAACCTCAGGGAGAAAGCTAGATTTTATTTATTTTATTTAAGGAAAACTATAGAATGTTTAGAGAAGACAGTAAAAATATATAGGAGACTGCTCCAGGGAGCAGAGTGGAAAGGGAGGTTCAAAGGATGGGGAACAAGAATAGAAGCCAAAGCGTGTCTGGGAACAAGCTGTCTCATCCCAGGCCATCGGAACTGACTGTTAGTTTTCCAGTAAGTCGGATGAAATGGGAAATGATAAAAAATGACTCATACATACCATAAACACTTTCTATAACTTAAAACATAAATGTACACACATGTGCCAATCTTTTGATGTAAGGCCGAGGCCTGTTCTCTGCATATGGATCTGCTGATTGGAGTTATGCATCTTCTGTCTTATATAAACCACATCCTTCATCTACCATTTCCAGTTTGGCTTTCTTTAAAGTGAAGGGAAAACCTGAAGACACTTGTGAAATCATTAATGCAGAGCCTAGCTAGATTTTTCTAAGCCTCCTTCCCAAATACACACATTCTTTTGCTGTTATCCTGCCTAGTCAGTAACGGAGTTATTGTAGTTAACGAATTCAGCTTAGTTTTCATAGGAACAAAACGTCCATTCTGAATTTGATCAGCTTATTTACTCTTCAAAGTATATAAATAAGTATATATAAGAAATACAACTGGATAAATAGGTTTGAGGACAAACACATCCTTGTAAAAAGAAAAAAAAAAGGTTAATTGATGGGATCAAGAGTACATGGGCCACCGAAAAAGAAGCCTTCTGCTGAGGATGGTGATCCTTGTGGTTAATGGGGAATGCAGTATCAATTAATTCTGTAAGTCAGACAAGGGATCCAGTATCAATTAATTCTGTAAGCCAGACAAAGGATCCAGTAAGAGAGCTGTAATTGTATAGGTGACAGGACAGGTTGCATTTTGAAGGACAGACCAGGGTAGCAGAGGTGCAAAGTGTTATTAACTGGCTTCACGTTTCCAAACAAAGTTGGCATAAAGATTGCTTTTCTTCTTCCTCATGTACATTCTTTTCCCTGTCCCTCCATCCCTTAACTCCTTTGCTTTTTCTGTTTTGGAAAAGAGAGACCAGGAGTTTAGGGAACAAGGAGGAAGAACAGTAAAGAGCTCTGGAGAAGGGCTCTGTACCTCCAGAGTCCTGAGCTACTTCCACTTCTTCCTTTTCTTTTAGGGTTCACATCTAGGAATTCAGCCCGTTTGCTTGTTTCACTATGTGCATCTTTTCTTAACCCGAGCTTTTTCTGCCAGGTAACTGGGGACCAAAATTCATAGTCATTCCCATTCTCTCATTCTTTCTCTTTTTTCCCACTGGTTTTTCACAAAGGTTATTCCTAGTGACCACATATACAGGGAAAGGTATCAAAAATATCAAAAACAGAAGTATCTATACTTTCAAGAAATGCTCAAAATACCAGTGTTCAGTGTCATGGGGAGGCCCATGCTACCCTAGACACCATCACCAACTCTCCTACATTTTCCACTACCAGACACCCCTTTCATGTCCCAAGGAATTCAGCACACATTCTTCATTTCCTCAGGGAGCAGTTCCCCAAACTGGGAAGTCTCCCCTCATCACTCTACAGCAGAAATGGGAATACTGGCTGCTACCAGAGTGGTCATTTATAGACCAGCCACCATTTACTGAGCACTTCTGTGTGCCCCATAGGATCAGATATCAGCTTCTTTAATCGTCACTAAGATGGGCGTATTATTATCATCATCTTCCCCACTTCATGGATAAATTAACAAGATTATCAAGAATAAGCATGGTGACCGAGGCCATACAGAAAGTTAAGTATGAGGGCCAGGATTTGAATCTGGCTCTAAGGCAACTGGACCTCAGAGACTGGGCTCTTATCTGCTACACTACTACTGCTACTCTGAGAATACTCAGGTTCAAGTGGAATTCATCTATAATTTAGTAGAATTTTCTTACGGACATATACAATATCAATGAGTGCCTTTTCCTGAAAATGACCCCCATCCATGTACCATAGGAAAAATGAGTTTAGTGCATTTACCTAAAGTCATTTCTCTGTTTATGACAAGAAGAAAATACAGGTGACTAAAAGATAGTCTTTCTGGTCTAAGCAACACTATTTGGAATGATAGAAGATGATATGTCTGCCGTCATGAAAGCAATTCCCACTTGGTACTTTCCACCTTCCTTCCCCTTACGCAACCACACAATGTCTCTAACAAAGCAGAGGAGTGGCATTGTTAGGGAAAGGGAATTAAGCGATAAGCTAGGAAAGGTGAGTGAACCCAACAGTCACTTGCTAAAAGTTTAAATAATCCAAACTTACCTTTTTAGTACACTTTTTGACAGTGTTGATTAATTCTTGTATTACCAGATCTACACTCTTCAAGGAAGGCCCTTTCAGCTTCACAATCTGTTTCTTGACTATTGCTTCAAATGCCATATCTGGAGTAAACAACCCTGTCCTGAATACGACAAAAAAGGAGCACATGAGATTGTTAAAAATTGAGTAATACCCAATAATCTTTTGATATATGTTTAAATTAAGATGCCACTTAAATTCAGTATGCAATGGACCAAGTTATCCATAGCACTACTATTGTAATATCCTTACTGCTAACCCAAAATAAAACGTCTATAGAAGATTAACACTAGCTAAAAACAGTATCCATAATGTTTGGATGGCCTTCAACATGACCTTTAACAAATACTTAACTGTAATTTATCTTATCTCACTGTTTCACAGCAATTAAAAAAAAAAAAATGCTACAATAAAAATGGTGCCCTAAATTTAAATTCCTATTGCTAAAAGATTCCAAAAGTAGTCCTCTCTTGCTCTTTGTGGAGGCAAGAAAGCCTCGTTTTTGGTACACTGAAATAGTGGAGTTTCTGGACCACATGATTGATTCTTTTCACAGAGGTCTTATATTACAGTGAGCTTGGTGGTTCCCAACCTGAGGTCCTGGCCTGTTAAACGAAGAGGATGGTAAGTGTAGCCAAAGACTAATTTCAATATTTTAAGATGCCTAGATTATGGATTTTATAAATTATAGCCAAAATAGAAAGAATCTTCCTTTTGGCTAAAATTAATTCAAACTTGTGTCAAAATAATGCTTTCCTTATGCCGAGTAGGAGGTCAGGGAAGCTAAGATCCTGTGCATGTCCATGTGTATGCGTGTGTGTGTTTCATAAAAAGTGAAAAATGACCACTCATATGTAAACAAAACATCAACAGAGAAGAGCTACAACAAGAGGGCTCCCTGAGCTCTGAGCATCCGCCCTGACTGAAGGTTTTGGCACTGGACCATCCCCTTCCCCATCAGCTTCTCCTCCCTTCTCCCCTTGATCTGATTAACTTCTCTTCCTTCAAGGCCCAAGGGTACAGCACGTCTCTGAGGAAAGGTCTTTACTGCTTCCCTCACACCAGCTTTACTCAGCACCCCTTTTTATCATTTACTTAGCAGCTAGTCCTCACAGCAGTGTCTAACTGTAGTAATCATATTATACTGCCACTGTAATTTGTCCACACTGGGCACAGAATAAAATCCAAATCATTTAGTCTAATATTAAAAACTCTACCGTCTGCCTCTACTTGTCCTTTATAGTTCTTTTCCTCCTCCTTCTCCTTCATGCACCTGATATCTCAGTCAATTTGCCTTTATTCAGACTAATATTTTATGTCTTTGCCTTTGCCTGGGATATTCATTTCATCCTTTCCACAATTTCAGCCTGTCTAAATTCCACCAGGTTTTCAAAGCCCAGATCAAAAGCAACCGCTTCTCCACAGTCCTTCCCAGTGTTGCTGCTAAGAAGGTCATCCTTCTCTGAACCTCAACATTTTACTTCACTCTGCAATAATCCAGGCCTGTGTTTCAGTCCCATTACTATCCTATAGACAGAGGTGTTATCCTATTTATCTTGGTTTGCCCCACACAGACTGCCTCTCTCCCAGGCTAATGGTTGGCTCTCAGTGTTAGCAAAACATGGAGGAAAAATAAAACATCTCTTCCATCAGGTTCCTCATGCAAAGATGGCTTCTACTACTCACGCAAAGAGACTTACAAGCTCTCTTTCCAACACACCTCAACTGGCCCCTTAGCAACGCCAAGTCACAGCTGACAATAGACAGGGACATCTCCTGCAGATGAGGCAATCTATGAACTGGGCAGCCTAAGTTTTATTACCTTAATTCAGGATGCTTTAATTTAACATATGCTATTAAATTATGTTTAGTCTCTGTGCATGAACCAAGAAACATGTGTTTTAAAATAACTTTTTCTTATCATAGTTCTTCAAAGAAAGTGTTATGACCCGAATGTTCTCCTTAAAATTTATATGTTGAGACCCTTTCCCCTCAATGTGATGGTTTTAGGAAAGTGGGGCCTTCAAGAGGTAATTAGGTCATTAGCATGGAGCCTTCATGAAAGGGGTTAGAGCTCATATAAAAAAGAGGTCTGGGAACTAGGTTTCTTTCTGCCATAGAAGAGTACCACGAGAAGTCAACAGTCTTCAACCTGGAAGAGGACTAGTCAGCAGTCTTCAACCTGGAAGAGGACTCTAACCAGAACCGTCAGGCTGGTACCCTGATCTTAGACCTCCAGACTCCGGGACTATGAGAAACAAATTCCTGCTATTCATAAGCTGCTTGTAATAGCAGCTTGAGCTGAGATATACACATATACATATACACAGGCACACACACACGCACAACACAGCGTGGCCTGTTGAAGTCATTCTCTCCACAGGCAAGGATGAACTCAGAAGTAACCACCTCCATTAATCTTCCCCAGTCTTGATCCACAGCTCCAGTCAAAATCAATCTATCCTTTTCTCTGTGTAAGGAATGATCACTTATGAGCACATCAGGCCTCCCTCACTAAAACCCAAGACTCTGGAAACCAGAGCCAAAGGCTCATCTGTGAATTCCCTATTGTGCAGAGAGCATTTTTGCTTTTTTAATTGGAAAAAACTGACTATAACAATACGGAAAGCCATCAATAAATGCAAAACTAGGATCTCCTCTTTCTTACTCCCACCTCTGTTCTCAGTTCAGTGATGAAAAGACTACTTTACCAGCCATTTATAAACATTCATTTTCTTATGGTAGCTTGAACTGAAGACAAGAAAAATGTGAACCACTTGCCTGATTCCGTGTATGTTTTTGATTGCATAGCTTATTTCTCTTCGCAATTCTTTCTCATTGAACTCCATCTGCAGATGCAAAATGAGCCACAGTTATATGACACTTAATTCCTTGGAATAATAATATTGTTGAATATACAGAATGAGAATAACTTGACTTAGTTATTAATAAATGGATACTCATGTCTCTCCTAACCTAGACCCAGATGGTCAAAACATCTGTTTATATAAAGTTCAAGGCAACATAGAACACTAGGGATTTCTGGGAGTTTTACTGCAACAGATTTTAACTCCAGCTTAGATACAGAGTGCAATGCATAAAGCATGCCTTATGGACATAAATCCAGCCATTCACTTAAAATACATAATTCTTCATTCTTATGTGAATATAAGTAAATTTGAAGGCACAGGCCAGTATATACATGAGGGCGTCCCCCGACGTGCAATAGCCGTGCAGCTGTTCAGCAATTCTTCTGGCCGTGTTTTATCCCCACCATTTTAACCACCTGAGCACAAGGTTTCTTTATAGAAGAAAATAAATATTTCACCAAGCCAACACAGGAGAGATTGCTGAACAAATATTTCCCAGAAGTCCTAAGAACCGTAAATCTGCTTGGAAGTAGGATCAAAGTGTCACAGAGCTTAGACCTGGAAAGAATATTGAGGGAACACCGAGTCCAGCCCCTGCCTTCTGAGACTTGGCCTCTCCAGCCTCATTGTCTGTTTCCCCCACACACACATGTTGTGCCCTAGGATGATCGATTGCTTCAGGTGCCTATCCACACCCTCTGGCCTCACAGCTCACAGCTTTTATTGCTCCCCACTTTTTGTCCGAAACACCCCCTTGTCCTACCCTGCCTCCTCCTGCTGAACTAGCTGCCCATCCTTCCAAGCTCAGCTCATAAGTATGGCTCCCTTACACATTTGGGCTGGGATTTACATCTGTGGGCTGTTTCCATAGCACCCAGTGTTAATGAAACTATCTATTTACTCATCTGCCTCCCACGGCAAGACATTAGCACCCACTTCTTTGTGAGGCAAGTAATGTAGTCCCTAAAAATGACTCTACTCCCCACTGGGCATTTGACCGTGAGCATGCCCAAAACAGAACTCTTGATTCACATCACCACACAAGCAGCTTTTCTTCAGTTTTCTTCATCTGATGGGCACCACCATTCACTCAGCTGTGAAAGCCAGAACCTTAGGAATCATCTCAAATCTTCTTTCTTCCTTTCCCCATATCAATTCAAGCCCTATATACCAACCATTCCTCCAAAATCCCAAAGCCATCCATTTCTTGCCACCTTCTCTTGCCAGGGCATTTTTATTGAGAAGCTAGAGAAGTGTACGTTTCAGGATTTCTCCCTCGCACTAGCCTCTTTCAAAACTCTGTGTCTGTGTATTTTTAAGTTTGTATTCCTCTTCTTTTAGGGGGTCTTCAAAATTATAGAAGCTTCAGGTCCTACAGAAAGTACATCTACCCTGGTCTGTCCCTGCTGTTTTCCCAAACTTCCTTGTCCCTTGCCCCTTTACAATACAGCAGGAATAGTCTCCTTTTAAAATAATTAACCAACTCGAGTCATACTCTTGCTTACAACTCTCTTGTAACTTCCCATTTTAAAATGTAAACATCTTATTTCCATGTCAATCTAGACAGACCTGCTGCATGAACTTGAGCTTCTTTTCCCACTGAGTCTGTTATATACCCCTCCCCTTTATCAGCCTCATCAGTTCTTTATCTGCCACACTTATTCCCACTTTAGGACTTTGCCCAAAGTTGCTGCTTCTGCCTTGAGCGACCTTCCTCGCCCAGACTGTTACAAGGCAAGTAGCAGAGTCTATGGGCACCACCATTCACAGCACTCTGGGCTCAGCTTAGATGGCCCCTACGCAGACAGAACTTTCCAAAACCCCCTTTAACAGTGGCTCGCTCAGTCCCCATCACTCATGTCATAAAAGCACTTGATATTTTCTCATTTTGTCTCCTTGTTAATTTTGTCTTTCCTCCCTAGGCAGGCAAGGACCTTCTCTGTTCTGATCACTGGCACCTAAAACTCTGGTGCATAGAAGGTGCTGAAAAAATCCTTTTAAATACAAGGGACAACAAGTAAACACCATAGTAAACTCAATTCATATTTTTTGAAACAATGTAGTTAGATCCCAGTAAGTAAAACCAGAACACTTCTCTCCTGAATTTCATTACCTGAGTGTGGAGGTTTTTATTCAAAGAACTATCTTTGTCTCATAACACTGACATAATATTTTATCAAGAGTTCTGTAAAATAGAATATGGAATGAATGAAACAAAAGAAAAAAAATGGTACAAACCTTTACTATCTCAAAAGGAAAGCGTTCGTGGAATATACGATTGATTTTAGCACCACCTGAGAGTTCCAGGGTATCCACTTGGTCCCCCGAACCTTCGATCCTCTTCTCAAAGTCCACAGCAAATTGCTGAACCATCCTGTAATTGTGACAGAGGAAGAAACTCAGTTAAAGTTCCAAGCTTTTGCATTCCTCGTTTTACTTTACTACGGTTTTCCTTAAAAACCTTTCCTTTCTCTGGTGTTCTTAGTGGCACCTACTGGCAGGATTAACAATGCACTCTTTTCAGCACTCAAAATGTGATTATATGAAATAAATATTGTCTAGATGTTACACGTTTAATTAGAATAAATATTGTTTAAATCTGTGTATTTAAATACATTCTGTTCATTTGGTTGCAAGTATGAAATGGTATTTAAAGATACTTACATTAACAATTAAATTTAAGCCAGAAAAGTATATGTAGAAAAGTCAAATGAACCTGGGATCCTAGGACATCACATTTGTTTAGTGCTCCAGGTGCTCCAGGCAACTCTTTGAGCTATTTTTCCTGCCCCCAATATCACATCTCTCTTCCTCATCCTATACATTCATCCTGGGTGATCTCACGGGTGCCACAACTACAAAGGTTATCAAGAAACTAGCTTTTTATGAAGAGAGTGAGTAGCCCATATTCCCAACTGTCTACGTCACATTTATTTACTCTTAGCTGCCTAGAACTCAACAACTGAAATGGAACATTTCAGCTTCTCTCACTCCCAAATCCGCTGATCCTCCCTCATTTGTCAATTCCCCTCATAGTGGGTGGTACCACCCACCCAAGGCCGAGAATCTGGGGCATCCTGCATACCTCCCTGTCCTTTACCCTACATTTCCAGGGAGCCCTCAGCTATTGGTCGTTCCCCCTCTTCACATCCCTCAGAGTACCTCCCTTTCTCTTCAGCCACCCTAAGCCCCCTCCCCCGACACTGCTTTGGTCAGCCCTTAGCAATGTCTCGCAGGATCACTAAAGCCATCTCTAGATGACCACCCTGCTTTGGGGTTTCTCCCCAGAAGGTCAACACACTTGACTCCAACATACTTGTGACTCCATCCCCTACTAGGTCTGGCCTTGTTTTTCAATGGCTCCTCACGATTTGATAATAAAATCAAAATTCCTTAACCCATCTCCCAAGATTCTCTACAGTCTGCCCCTGGCTATCTCTTTAGCCCATCACTCACTGCTCATCTCGCTCACCTTCCAAGCCAACCAGAAGAAAACCATTTGCAGCTCCCAAATGTCCAGTGCCTCCCTGCCTTTACATTTATTTTTCTTTCTGCTCAGAACACCATTCTCTCCATCCCTTGCTGCTTTGCCTGGCTAATACTTTTTTTTTAATTTTCCAAGATTTTATTAGGCAATTTTTCAAACATGCACTGCAGTTGAAAAAATTATACAGTGATCAGCCATACACCCACCACACACATTTCATAATTTATTTCTTCTTTTTCACATGTAGGGAACTGGTTTGTAGGGAGGCCACAGGTTTTGTGCTCCTCATCACAATGCCCCCAGATTCCTGTTGGGTGTGTTATAGACAGAGAAGCTATTTTTCAGGCTCCCTGCTCTGAGCACACCCCTTGCCTAGCTAGTTTTTATCTGTCCTCAAAACTGAGCTCAAGCATTAGTTTTTCCAGGAAATCTTCCAGGATCCATGGCCTTGTCCACCACCACTCCCCATTGTCACCCCTATTTAGGGCCAGATCTGCTTCGTGAGCATGTTTCTAGCACAGCACTTAGCAGAAGGCACTGCCATCGCCCTGGCCAACAGTTACTCTCACAAGGGCAAGGACCATGCATTTTATTTATGTTTCCTTGTTCAGCAAGTTAAAGAGATTCAATATACATTTGTTCACAGAAGGAGCAAGATGGCTGATTTAAAAAAATTGTAGAAAGAAAATAATTATTTCCATTTGTAATTACTAGGTTTAGAAACTAATTTTGACATACTGAACTACTTTCCAATTCAAAATCTAATAGGAAAAAAATGCAAACTGGCCATCAAAGTCATGAATGAGTTAAAAATGACTGCAAACTATTTAGAAAAGCTAGAATGTGGGTTTTGCTATGTTTTTGCATATGCTAATATCTTTTTAATAACATTATGAAAGGCATAACATGAAATATGGATTGAAACACCAAGAAATTTTAAAAATTTAGCCACTTACTTCCCCCAAGCCCTATACTCTGGCCACCTGGTCCACTTACTGATCTAGAACAAGCTGTATCAAAGTTCACACTTTTGCCTCACCTTCCTATTTTCACCCAACAAGCTCCTCTCGTATGTCAAAGTCTCAAGAATTTTTCATGACCTCACACCCTTCTTACATGTAACTGCTGCCTCATCTGGACTCCCTTAACATTTTATACTTACAAGTAACAGCATTCCTTATACTTTAACACAATTAATTGCTTATATGTCAATGTTCCCCTGTTCTACTATGACTTCTTGAGGGCCAAAATTGTATTCATTGTTGAATCCCTGGCTTTTAACACATAACCAGACCCTGAGTGCATGAAGAGATTAGAAGAAAAAGAAAGGAAGTAAGAAAGAAAAGCAGGAAAGAAGAAATAAAGAAAAGAAACCGGTCAGAAAGCACAGGACCAGGAAAACAGAGCTGAAACTGCCCCCAAGAGTCAAGTATCTAACTGTGAAAAACTCTATTATCTTAGTCCAATAAAGTCACAGAGACAAGACCCCATCTTTGAGAATAAATTTAGTTGGATGTAAAGGTAATAGCCTAGGACCTAAACAGAAATAGTTTTTCTTTCTCTCTTACTTAAAAAATTTCTACAAGATCTTAAGAATAAAAAGAATAAACTAGGATCGGCACCCACCCGGACCTCCAGAAGAGCTGCGTTGGGACCCACAATCAGCACCCTCCTGGAACTCCAGGAAAGCTGCCTAGGGAACCACAATTAGCACCCAGAAGAGCTATGCTGCACCCACGATCTGCACCATCCCCCCGGACCTGTGAAAGAGCTGCACCGGGACCCACAATTGGCACCTGCTCCGGGACCCCCAATCAACACCCTCCCAGCTCCGTTAGAGCTGCGCCCTCCCAGACCCATCCGCTGGGCCTCCCCACAACCTGACCAAGAACACCAGGAGCTGTGCAACCCCACATCCACCCTCCTATACCCTCCCTGCATCCACACCAGCCTGCTAGTCTGGCCAGGGACTCTGGTAGCCATGTGCCCTCTGGAGCCCTCCCTGCCTCTGCAAGGAGCTCTTCTCCTGGACAGAGACTGCTGGAGCCTTGGGCTCTCTGTGCCAAAGTCACTGGGTGCCAGGCACTTCCAGAACAGTGTGCACCACCCCCTGCCCTGTTGCTGGATCGGGGGTGTCACACCCCGGAGCTGCTCCCACAACCAGAACTCCCTGGCTGGGGAAGCCCCAGAAGAGCTACACAGGGTCACTCCCTCCAGAGATCCAGCAACAATAGAGTGATCCCCCCGGGGTCTAATTTCGGAGAGACACCACCTCAACTCTGATGAAGGCCAGAGACAACGGTGAAAAATAATCATGAGATGAAATAGAAGGAAAACTCTTGGAATATGAATAATGAGAGTAGATCAACTCCCCTAAGGAACAATGGGGCAGACACAGAACAAGATCCTATGCACAAACAAATAGCTGAGATGTCAGAAATCGAATTCAGAATCTGGATAGCAAATAAGATCTAATTAGAATTCCAAGCAGTAACCCAAAAGATGTCTCAAGAATTCAACAAATTCAAAGGCCAAATGACCAAAGATTTTGACACATTGAGACAAGAAGTCGCAGCCCTCAAAGATCTGAGAAATGCAGTAGAATCCCTCAGTAACAGAATGGAGCAAGCAGAAGAAAGAATTTCTGACATTGAAGACAAAGCTTTTAAACACTTCCAAACTCTCAAAGAGGAAGAGAAATAGAGGGCAAAAACAAATCACTCTCTCAGAAAGCTCTGAGATAATTTGAAGAAAAACAATATTCATCTTATAGGGATACCCAAAAGCGATGAAGTAGCTTCACAAGAGACAGAGTCTCTTCTCCATGAGATTATGAAGGAGAACTTTCCAGACATGCCAAGAGATTCTGAAATTCAGATAGCAGACAGTTTCAGAACTTCAGCACAACTCAACCCGAATAAGACATCCCCCAGACACATCATAATCAATTTCACTAAAGTTAATATGAAGGAGAACATTCTGAAAGCAGCCAGGCAAAGGAAAACCATTACCTACAAGGGGAAGAATATTAGACTAGCTGTAGATCTCTCTGCTGAAACCTTTAAGCTAGAACAGGATGGTCATCAACTTTTAATCTCCTAAAACAAAATAACTTTTAACCTAGGATCCTGTATCCAGCTAAACTGAGTTTCATTTATGATGAAGAAATTAAATACTTTAACGACATTCACATGTTGAAGAAATTTGCCACAACTAAACCAGCTCTCCAGGATATTCTCAGACCTATCCTCCTAAAGACCAGCATAATCCTCCACCACAAAAGTAACCCACCCAGAAAATTTTGATCAAATTACAACTTCCACAGTCACAAAAGGATTAAAAATGTCCACCGGACTCTTGAAAGGCTATCAATATTCTCAATTAATGTGAATGGTTTAAACTGTCCTCTAAAGAGGCACAGATTGGCTGACTGGATACAAAAACTCAAGCCAGATATCTGCTGCATACAAGAATCGTATCTTACATTAAAAGACAAATACAGACTCAAGGTGAAGGGGTGGTCATCTATACTCCAGGCAAATGGAAAGCAGAAAAAAGCAGGCGTTGCAATCCTATCGCAGATGCAATAGGCTTTAAACCAACCAGAATAAGGAAGGATAAGGATGGACACTTCATATTTGTTAAAGGTAATACTCAAATGATGATATTTCAATTATTAATATTTATGCACCCAACCAGAACGCACCTCAATTTATAAGAGAAACTCTAACAGACATGAGCAACTTGATTTCCTCCAATTCCATAGTAGTTGCAGATTTTAACACTCCTTTAACAGTGTTGGATAGATCCTCGAAAAAGAAGCTAAGCAAAGAAATCTTAGATTTAAACTTAACCATACAACATCTGGACTTAACAGACATCTACAGAACATTTCATCCAACAAAACTGAATACACATTCTTCTCAAGACCCCAGGGAACATACTCCAAAATCGACCACATCCTAGGCCACAAAACTAACCTCAGCAAATTTAAAAAAATAGAAATTATTCCTTGCATCTTCTCAGACCATCATGGAATAAAATTTGAACTGAATAACAACAGGAATCTGCATACCCATAAAAAAACATGGAAGCTAAACAACCTTATGCTGAAGGATAGATGAGATTAAACAGGAAATCACCAAATTTTTGGAACAAAACAATAATCAAGACACGAATTACCAGAACTTCTGGGATACTGCAAAAGCAGTCTTGAAAGAGAAATTTATAGCACTGCAAGCTTTCCTCAAGAAAACAGAAAGAGAGGAAATTAATAAATTAATGAGACATCTCAAGCAACTGGAGAAGGAAGAACATTCCAACCACAAACCCAGCAGAAGAAAAGAAATAACCAAAATCAGAGCAGAAGTAAATGAAATTGAAAACAAAAGAATTATACAACAGATCAATAAATCCAAAAGTTGGTTTTTTGAAAAGATCAATAAAATAGATAAACCTTTGGCCAACCTAACCAGAAAAAAAAGAGTAAAATCTCTAATTTCATCAATCAGAAATGGTAATGATGAAATAACAAGAGACCCCTCAGAAATTCAAAAAATCCTTAACGAATACTACAAGAAACTCTACTCTCAGAAATATGAAAATATGAAACAAATCGACCAATACCTGGAAGCACACCACCTACCAAGACTTAGCCAGAATGAAGTGGAAATGTTGAACAGGCCTATATCAAGTTCTGAAATAGCA